>CAMZMU010000087.1:15879103-16167191 GCA_947311845.1 Poa pratensis
CAGCGAGATCCCCTCCCTCCTCTCTATTCTTCGCGATGGAAGATGCAGTGGCCGCCGACCGAAAGTCCTGAGGGATGCCTCCCAGTAGTCCCCAAGATTCGAGGGCACCAGATCCGCCGCCACCACAATCCAATCTCCCGACCAATACGTTATCCGCCTCGCCGCCTCTCCTGACACGGCGGACCCGGAAGGCCTCGTGGTCATCGTCCATGAGCCAGGATGGAGGTGCCTGGGTCTCGGCCTCGATGGCGATGATAAGGGGCGCGGCGTCCAGGCGAGGGCTTCGGCATGGTGCACATCCCAGCTTCCTGCGTCGTTTCTACCGGATTCCGGGAAGGGCGACCAGGAGGTCTGAAAGGGTGTGCGGGAATAGCAGTACCATCCAGTCGGTCATGGCCGTGAAGTGCTGGTAGCCGGCAACGTGGTGCGCGGCGGGTCCTGTGGAACAGGCGTTGGAGATGGACATCGGTCCGGCTGGATCGCAGGTGCTCGGGCCCGCTGTTGGCGCAGCCCCAGTTTGTAGACTAAAATCGATTATCCTAACTAAACTGCCTCCATTGATTTCTTTTTCTTCGTATCAACCTGGCTGATTGATTCGCTGCCGCACATCGTGGCTA
Source organism: Poa pratensis (assembly GCA_947311845.1). NCBI lineage: Eukaryota > Viridiplantae > Streptophyta > Magnoliopsida > Poales > Poaceae > Poa > Poa pratensis. The sequence continues at coordinate 15,879,721 of CAMZMU010000087.1, forward strand.
GCTGATCGATTTCGCCTCGGAAATGTAGGAAGCTAGCTTCAGTTTAAGACAAACTAATCTGTACTGCGCAACGGAACACAATGGCCATAGGCACGTAATGTGGTCTGTCGTTCTTCAGGTCTTAAGACAAACGTTTATGTCCCCAAGTGCATTATCCGTCAGTATTTTCAGTATGTGTGTACATGTCAAGACAGAGTTACACAACCTGACGGGTAATTTGAAGAAGTATCAGATTTCACGAGCAAGTGCAATTCAACAAGTTATCCATCCAAACATTAATGAAATCGCCTGCTCTTCTTGGATTCAAACTGCCAATACATTGCACATCCAAACCACAGAACATGTACTGAAACCCATTTCAATACCTCGGCTAATTTGGTATTGGAGACCATTTCAATTTGATGAGCTGATATCAACATCCAAAAAAGGAGCCATATTCCAGCTGATCAACGTGCATTAAATGGTGGCGGCCAGTCTCCTGGGTGTTTGTGTGTGATAATTTCATCACTTTTGGACATCCAGGATATGTGAACAAAAAAGATTGGAAAATAAGCGGCAACATTTTATTTCTCTTTGAATATAAAGGTTGTTGTATAGATGTATAGTGGAACTTGCAATAGGACAAAAATCATGGATGTAACAATATATCTTGAAGAATAAAACTGATATGTCAATATCACTTCCAAATTTGACCTGTTGCAACGCACGGGCACTTTGCTACCACTTTCCAAATGGTATATGGATTAGCCCAAAACTCATATCAGATGTAATAACAAAATATTTCTTTCCCGTTGCAACGCACAGGCAGGTTTCCAAATTGAGATGCGCGGGCGGAGATGCGCGGAGACGACGACGGAGATGAGACTGACGGGGAGCTCGCCGGAGTCAGCTCGCGGCGGAGACGGCGACGGAGACGGGACGCCGGCGCCCAGCTCTGATACCATGTTCAATATTGAGAGGAAAAACGAGATAACCGAACAGATGTTTCTGTATTGAACGATAGAAGATATACATGTTGTTACATGGGCTGGGCCTTATGGGCCTGAACACACACACTAGATATACACTTAACATCCAGAACCTTCCTGGCAACGGTCATCAATTAGTATCAAACACCGGTCACTATTTCAGGTATTAAGATTGATCAAAGACAAAGGAGGCATACATGGAGAAGGATCCCCTATCCTCACTGCGCAGATTCTGAAACATGTCGCTGAGGACAAAGCGTATAGCCGGAGCATGGTCAAATTAGGATGAAAGTAGCGTACAAACATCAATAAGCATAGGAAATAATAATAAGTCAGAAGAAACGCATGTTCTAAAATATTACATGTAAAAAGTTTGATTTACCCGACCCATTCGCGCCAACTGTGACAAACAGATAAATCAATGTTAGCACAAATCTATGCAATGAACTCTAAAGTGGATTTCTATGATACTTACAATAAATTTGATACTACCTTCGTTTCTAAATATAAGACGTTTTGGTAGCTCAAAGCCTCAAACTGAACTGCAAACTACTTATATTTAGGAACAGATGTAATACTTATGTACTTAACCAATGTGTCATCAGAAAGATGGAATCACTTCCATGCAAGCCGATAATGAAGCCACAGTTAACCAAAAGTCAACACAACAACACATTTCATTTATTTAATTCGGACATGTATTCAATGTGCATGCAAATTTAGAGAGCATTGCCTAAAGTGAGAGTAAACAACTGAACAAGTGACTTCAATCTTGAATCAACACCTAATCATCACTATATGCCTACAAATCTCTACTACAAAAGTATGGAGTGTCCTGTCTCCTGCCGACGGACGAACCCTTCCCCGTCGTACGTAGTGGCAACTGCAATCACTGCAGGTTTTATGCTGCAGAAGTTTTTCTAGCTATTGACTCTCTACAACCGCTGGGAGTACTAAACAGGGATCTGGAAGCCAGAAAATGTTTTGGTGCACGATGGACACATAATGCTTTTAGATTTTGACCTTTCCTTGAAATGTGCAGTCTCACCTAAACTAAACAGAAAACAACTTTTGATTCTGACCCAGAAGAGCAAGTGGTTCATTCTGTGTACAACCTACTTGCATGGAACCTATTTTAACTTGTATTTAGCCAGCTTGTTTCATACCCAAATTGTTGGTCAGAGGAGCGAGAAAAATATTAGAAAGGCAAGGTATGAGCTGGGACAGAGTGGCATTAACTTGCCTTGGCCCTTTGCACAGCCAACATCGGCTCGATCAATGTCATTCGTTGGGACTCATGAGTACTTGGCCCCAGAAATAATCAAAGGCGAAGCCCATGGAATGATGGACTTTAGGTGTCTTCTTACATGAGCTTCTATATGGCAACATCATTCAAGGATGTAGTTCAAAAACAGTTTAACTTTATATAGGTTTTAGTCACTTAATTGGGACATGGCTGTAGAATTTGTTTTGCACTAATTTCTGGTGGAGAAAAAATGAAAACGAAAAAATAGAGACACAACAAGACAAGTGTTTGCTCAAAATCATGACGTGCTGACTCTATTTAGTTGGCATGTGAAGAACAATAGACCGAGCAAGTGACATAACTGACGCGAAGCATAATGGGCCGATGTCAGGAAGTTTCTACTTTGTAACAGTGTTATGCCAGCTTCAATGCGGGATAATGTATATGGGAGTTTCTACTTGAAGTCATATCCATGATATAAGTGAAGTGGAATCTTATTTAACAAGATATTTGTTGTTTCTACGCATGGTTCAGTTTATAGGTTTTAGTCAATATAAATTTTGGAAAAGTAGAATTTTATTGTTTTTGCAATATTATTTAGCCATCTCTCTTTCTATACAAATGATTGTTTCATGCGTATCAACAAAAAATTGAGAGACCCGTAGCAACGCGGGCATTCAACTAGTTACTTCTTAAGGAGATATGGGGAGTACTAATTTTGGGTTTTTCCAAAACAATTATTACGGAAACTTGCTGCATATTATTAGCCGCTTAAAAAAAGTCAATAATCCCCAAATATTTCGTAGAGTCAATAAATACCCAAATATTTCATGGAACCGCCGTCATGGCAGTATGGCACCATCTCTACTACCGCCAATGCTAAAATGTACTAATGAAGGCAGATCATCCTGTCATATAAGGATTTGTGGTTATCATAAGAACATCATTAATGCTGGAATATGCAGATTGGTGAGCAATGGAACTTACTAGAGATCTTGTGTTTTTGGCTTAACTGAACAAGCCACTGCTGGTTAGTTGAATTGCTGTAAAGTTTTGCTAGACCCTGATGGATGAACACAAGCTGAACTATTGTAAAACAACGACTATTGAGTTGTATTATGTATAGCCAATAAGAATAGTCCTGAACATACGATGTGTTATCTGCAGAAAAAAAAAACATTTCATTTTTTGCTCTGAATTCCGGTGCGGTGGTTAAGTTTCTGAAGATTGTGCAATCCGGTGGGGTGGTTAAGTTTTCGAAGATTGTGTAATTGGTGTTCAACGTGCATTGCCACGTGCAACATTACTAGATAATTTTGAAAAATATATAGATCAAAGTTTCAATATGGTATCACAATTAAAACTCTTATGTAGATAGACTACAATTAAATTAAAAAAACCAATGATATTACCAACATTAAATTCCATCTCCGTCCACATAAATTTCACATACGAGTTAATTAATTATCACAAATCAATGATCATCTTGTTACTACAGTCGCAAAACCACCATTATAATAGACGTGCATTGCACGTGCACATGTACTAGTTTGAGGATAAAAAATATACTTAATCATATAGGATTTACTAGGATTTGCCGCACCATAGTCTTTTGCGCAGCTAGGCCGAAAAATATGGATTGTGTCCGTACTAGACTCATGGTGTAGCTATTGCTAAGAGGGGGCAAAATGGACACGAATGACCTCTAGGCGAAAAAACAACACAAAATGAACTCCGGATAAAATTATTTCACGCCTCTAACTCTTTTGGGTAGCGCCCAACGATCGGACGCTACACTAGCGCTACACTCACGGCTGCTTTTAGAAATTATTAGAAAATGTACTCTTCAATAGACATATGAATTATGCAGCCCAGCTGGTAACAATGATGTGTGCGGTTTGGTTGGTCCTAGGTTCGAGTACCACTTCTCACACTTTTTCATGTTTACCTTTTTTTCTCTACCCCGAGTTAACGAACATCGATCTTCACCGCCGCCGCCGTTTGCCGCTGTTTCCGGTCGCGCGCCGCTCGATTCCCGGCCGCCCCGGGCGGCCCTTGCCTCTGACCGCCGCCGTCCGCCCGCCCACCTTTGCTGTTGCCTCGGGCCGCCTTTGCCTCGGGCCGCCGCGCCGTCCGCCGGGCCACCCTCGTCCCTGCCGCCGATCACATCTCGATCTAGATCCCATCTGGCGTTGACCCAGCAGTTCGGTAAAAAAAAACACGAAAAATTGTGAGAAGAGAGAGTCAAACCTAGGACCAACAGACCGCATGAATCGTTGTTACCAGCTGGGCTGCACAGCTCATGTGTGTATAGAAGAGTACATATTCTAATAAGGTCCAAAAACAGCCGTGAGTGTAGCGCCTTACGCTCGGGCGCTACACAAGCAGATGTGTAGCGCCTGATCTCTGGGCGCTACCGTGTAGAGTGTAGCGCCCGATCGTTGGGCGCTACCCAAAAGGGTTAGAGACGTGAAATAATTTTGTCCGGAGTTTATTTTGTGTTATTTTTTTGCCTAGAGGTCATTCGTGTCCATTTTGTCCTAAGAGGGCGACATGTTCACAGTGTAATTCTCGGTCATGCTTTGAAAGAGGACATGTCCAGTGAAAGGAGATTTCGTGCTCACGAGCATCAGTGATCCTGGTGTATTCAGAAAATAATAAGTTATAATTACGAGTTTAAAAATTCTAAAAACAATACGGATGTAGCCAATAATGTATCTCACAAACGTGTAAAATATCGACTTCAAATACTTTATATTTTGGACTACCCAAAAATATAGATCTAAATATGTATATTTTCAAATCTTCAATTTCCTGAGATTTTATCATTTTTGTGTAGACTCGAGAATACAATTTATTTGAAGATGATATCTTACAAGTTTGTGATATATATCATTGGCTACATTCAGGATTTGTTCAGAAATTTTTGAAACTTGTAATTTTTTGAATTTTTTAAAAAAACATCAGGATCGGTAGTGGTCGAGAGTCAAAGACACTTTCTGTATATCCAGTGGGTTATATTTTGCCTTTTCTTGTCGTAGCCTGGACGTTTCGGCTTGGGAATTGGTCAATATGTATGAACTTTCTTGGACAAGGTGTTTTGGCTCGTTGGAGCATCTAGTCTCATGATGGAAGTGCATTTTGAAAAATATTTTTAAAAAGAAAAAAAAACTAAAATAAATTTTGGATGTACCTCCAAACATTTTATGTTTGCACACAAAGTTTCACGAGAAAATAATGTATTTTTGTGCTCTCTGTAAAAACATAATTTGGTGCTAAAAAATAAGTTTGTACTAGACATTTTAGTGTCTTTTTTACACAGGACAAAAAAAATTGTGTATCTACATAAAATGTATATATGTACACCCCAATTTTTTTCAATTTTTTTTGATATTGCGAAATATGATTTTTCATAATAGGAGCATATAGTTTTTTTAGATATAAAGAGTCTCAAACGAGACTCCCAGTTTCATTAAAAATGAAACCAGGGGTGCTACATCATTCAGTCTCCAAAGTCACAAAAGCCAGTGGTCTGTTTCAGCGACAAAACTCCATGAAATGGCTTTGCTAAACCTGCCATAGGCTCACGACATCAGGAAACCAGAGGCAGGGACAAACCCCCCATCACCCCTGCCTGACGGCGTACTACAAAGAAAGAACCAAGCAAGACAGAGATCTACCAGGAGCAAAGTACCAACACAGAAAAAACTACCAGAACTTTCCATCTAAGGTTTTTCATCAGGACGAGTCACAAGCTGAAATGCAGCAGCAACACACCACTTTGAGATCTACCAGGAAGGCAAGAAACGGCAAGTATCACATCTGTAGCCTGCAAACTACAGGATTCCAGCCGTTTTTCCTCCCAAAGATTTCGTGCGCCACTTTCGCCAACAGTTCAGCTCCCTGTCGAAGTACCTTTCGCAGAACGTTTTTCTACAGAATCGACCAATCATGTAAAAAGTGACAGGCTAATGAAATAACTGAGGACGGATCTTTAATATAAATTCTTCGAAAATACGAATTATTTCGCGTTTTCCACAATGCCCAACAAATTGCAATAACACCTATCATTACCACTTTCCTATCTAAGCCACAAAAAGTGGCAAAACATTGCTGATACAACTCATCAAAAGAAGAACGCATGCAGCTCAAGTTCATTGCTACACTCACCACATTCCAAAAATACTTAGCAATAGGACATGTAAAAAAGAGGTGCTCTTGTGTCTCAGGGGAACTACAAAACTCACATAAATCGCAACCTTTCCCTCCCCTCTTCTTAAGATTATCTCTGGTCAAAATCCTATTCTTAACAACAAGCCAGCAAAAGATCTTAACCCTCAAAGGGAGTTTCAACTCCCACAGAATACTATAAGGAAAATTAACTTGCTTTGCACATAAATACTGGTAGAGAGCGATTTAACTGAAAACTCTCCATTTTTAGTAAGAACCCATCTAACCGTACCTTGTCAGGTTCAGAAGTCAGCTGCACCTGACAACAACTATCCAACAAACTAAACCAGGCTTGTAAGTTTTCCTCTCTAAGAACTCTTCTAAACCTCACGCAATCGAAACCTCTAGTAAAACTTCATGTACAGTAATATTATAGCTAAGAGTAAGGTAATACAGCCTAGGGCACATTTGACAAAAGGGCTTCTGCCCCATCCAACAATCTTCCCAGAACCTAACCTTCTTTCCATCACCTAAAACCCGTTTGCAACAACTATAAAAAATATCTTTAACCGATAAGAGATCATACCAGAAATGCGAGTCAGTATGTTTGTGAGTACACTGAGATAAAGTACATTTTCTAAGATACTTAGCTTTAATTAAATCTTGCCAATTCCCTTCCTCATTTTCAAGGCGCCAAAGTCACTTACAGAGCAAACTCGTATTTTTAAAGTCTAAATTAGTAATGCCCAGTCCACCCAAGTCTTTGGGTTGGCACACATCAGCCCATCGAACCAGGTGGTATTTCTTCACCCCTGTTTCTCTTGCCACAGCATCCTACCACGATAAAAATTCCACTTCTTGCCTATCCCTTTAGGTAATTTGAAAAAAGAGAGCATAAAACTAGGCACATTACTGATTGCAGTTTCTATAAGAATAAGTCTAGTACCAATAGAGTTTAAACAACCCTTCCAACATGCTGTTTTCTTTTCTACCTTTTCATCGGCTTCTATCCAGCCATCCAGTCTCCCAACCCTCTTCGTTCTCCAAACAGATCAAGAACACTGTGGGTAAAGTAATTTTTCCCCTCCCTCGCCCCCTCGCGGGCGACGGGGGAAACCCTAGCCGCCACCGCCCACCTCCCTCCTCCATCCACCCTCCCTCCCTCCGCCGCCGCCAAAGGGTGCGGCTGGGCAAGGCCTGGCGGCGCCGGCGCCGGCGGCGGCGGGGCCCCTCCTCGCCTCCTCGCACCCTCCCACGCGGATCTAAGGCCGGCGATGGCGGCGGCGGATCGGCTACGAGGACCTGGACGTGGTACTGTCGGGTACCACGACGCGACGTCCTCGACTCCTCGACGACGGCGTGGCGGACGACATCGACTCTTCTTCGGGTAGATCGACGGCGAGTGGGGCGGGCTGGCCGGTGAGAACCGGGCTCCGTTTTTGGAGACGACGATGGTGGCGTCTCCAGGCGTCATCACCTTGTTGAAGGCATCGTTGCTCCGCCCTCAACCTGTTTGTTCCGGGGGAAACCCCAGATCTGGTTTTCCAGATCGGACGATGGCGTCACCTACGGTGTCGTTCACCCTCTTGAGGGCATCGTTTTGGAACACGCACTACCTGGAGGGGGTCAGCTGGCGGAGCGGTGTTTCATCTACTACGTCGATGTCGGTGAGTCTCGGCGGCGTGGCGCTGCGGGGTCTCGATTTCGGGTTGATGGACTCGCGCATGGTGGCGCTGTCTGGCATCGTGGCGATGCCGACGGCAGGCCTGATTTTGCAAGGTCATGGTGTTGATCCTTTCTGAAGATGGGTTCGTGGAAGACGGCGGCAGCGACTAAAGCGTGCACATCGGTGTGCGTTGAGTGTTTAGCTGAACTGGTACTCCGGTTTTAGATGATGTGCGTTGGTGTTAGTCACCCCCATCATAGTGGTAGCGACCCTTGTTGTCGAGAGGTTGACTTCAGTTTGTTTTCAATATTGTACTTTGTAAATCTGGTTGGATTAATAAGTGCGAATGGCTGTGTGCATCTCTCGATGCAGAGGCCGGGGACTCGCACCCTCCTTTTCTAAAAAAAAAAAAGTCATTGTTGGCTAGCTTTTTAACATGCATAGGGATCCCCAAATACTTAAAAGGAAACCCTCCTACTTTACAAGTAAAGATCTGTGCATAGATATCTTTTTTCTCTTCTGCTTTCTCAAAAAAAAGGATACCTCACTTTTATTAAAGTTGATTTTGAGACCAGTAAGCTGTTCAAAAACACATAGAATCACTTTCAGATTCCTAGCACTATCTAAATCATCCTCAAACATGAATATGGTGTCGTCGGCATACTAGATCACAGCAAGTCCGAAGCTAAACCCTTAATAATCCCTTGTTCTTGCGCCCTTCTAACAAGTACCGCAAGAACGTCCGCTGTAATATCGAAAAGTAAAGGAGAGAATGGATCACCTTGCCGGAGCTCTTTTCTAGTTTCAGAATACTTACCCAACTCATCATTAATCATAATACAAACCTTTCTTTCAGAAACTATAGACTTAGCCCACTGAATAAACAAATCAGGGAATCCTTTCATTTCTAAAACTGAAAACATAAAACCCAATTAATTTTGTCGTATGCCTTTTCAAAATCAACTTTAAAAACAACACCGGATTTCCTTTTTTTTATGCATGTAATGCATTGTTTCATGTAAAAGTGCCACAACTCTCCGCAACTTTAACAAGTACCGCAAGAACGTCCGTTGCATCTAGTCCTACAAACCGAAATGGATTTCCGAACTTTTTCCCTCTTATTTCTTTTCTTTTTGCAGGGAACGTTGTTGCTGCGTGTAGTCTTTGTACCCTGTACGGCTGTAACTTCACGTACCTGGCAAAGTCACTGAAACACCAACAACATCTATTCCAAAATGAACGAGAATGAACAGAAAACTGCAGTGATCTTGTGGCCTTACGTTTATATATTCTTGATCAACTAAAAGTAGAAAGGAAACGCTGGAATCTTACAGCACTCTAAGCTCGTGAGGAAAGAATCAGAATCACACACATAGTGTGTGTGGAAGACTGGGGATGGATGTAAGAAAATAATTGAAGACGGCGGGCACGGCATCTTTGATCCTTTATTCCGATGAAAACATGTTAAGGTTTGAGTTAACCGGGGGTATGCTAAGAACGGGGAAGTTGTTTATGCCCATGGCAGATGTGATCGACAGTCCTACGTGCTCTACACACAATCAACACGCTAGTAAATTAGAGCCACTGTGAATTGTCGACACGAGGACACCGTGGACACGCCAGTCATCCATCCAAGCAGCACAGACGAGACGAAAGGCGTCAATAAACCATACCGGCCAGTCAATCATACGTGGCATGGCAGCTAAACCTAACCAGACTTTAACAACTGAGGCCAATCATCGAACACCAGTGACCTGCCTCCAAAGTTACTGCCAAACTACACGTCCATGAGTGACGAGTGATGAAATTAACATCACCTCACCATGCCCTGCAGGTTCGTTCAACCATCAGTTCAATCTTGCCACAAAGATATTACTAGTCGATGGTGCAAGCTGTAGTACGTAGTACCCTGGCAATGGCGATGGCAAGCAACATCGAGCAAGCAAAGGGCGAGCAATTGCCACGTCACACACTCAAAGTAACTTGCCGCCAAATTAAATCGCCTCGACAGAATCAGTGCAAGTTGGCGCGCGGATTCCACGGACTCATCTCAGTTAGAGCAAGCTAGCGAGAGAGAGCCAAATCCGTCGGCCTCGCCGCCGCTTTCCGCGACCGAGACGACCACTCTACTCCTCCATTGCGAGCTACGGCCGATCCATCGACGGGTCGATGTGAAAGCATCCTATTCCCCGCGACTTTGCCTGCCTTTCTCCTTCTCGCCGAATCCATCCGTATCTCGGCCGTAATTCCTCACTGTATGGGAGAATGGTTATGGCCGGAAGAACCAAGTGAGTGGGCGTTGCAGACTTGCAGTTGGCACTCTACCATTTCCTGAAGGAATGAATATGTTCTCGACCCATCATTAACAGTGAGTAAATGAAAAAGAGATAGAGCATGAAAAGTGTGGAGAAAGGTGTGTATCATTTGTTCCAGGGAATGAGAACAAACAAAGGTGGACAGAAGACCCATAGAGAGGGTGGTTGGTTTGGGGACGCCCCATTATCTCTGGTGCTCTTCTTCTTCTACTCCCACCGCCTTTCACTGACGACTTTGGATGAGCGGATAATTAGCATGCACCTAGTGGAAGGGAACATGCAAGCAATGCCGTGGGATGCGGAAGCGATCAGGGCTGGCCGGCCCGGCGCCACCGCCGGGTCGTTTTCGCCGGATAAGCTCGGAAATGCTCGATGGGCTCGGCCGAAATCCGGACGCTTCTCTGGCAGTATTGAATATCTGCAAATGGGAGTGTGATGTGTAGTGCTTTCGTCTGCATCCTAACAGAAGAATCAGGAAAGAGTTATTGGGGATGCAAGTTGGCTTGCTACATCTGAATTAGCGCTGACGGAGCTGTCTACAGGTTCAGAGAGCGCGGCAAGCAAGCAAGCAACCGTGTGAAACCATCTGAATCAGCACTGACGGAACTGCACGTGAATTAGTGGTTGTGGTTAAGTACACGCTAGAACACGCGCGAGAATCGCGTGTTTTTATATTAAGACAGAGAAGAAGTTTTGAGTACAGCAGTTTTCCAGTCGAAGCCACAGCCACAAGCGGCAGGGCTCCCTCTGCACACAACATCACTCGATCTCTCGCACTCTCCCACCTCTTCCACCTAGTTGTGGTTAAGTACAAGTTTGCACTTAAACTGTACCGTGTAAAACTTGATCGCTACACGTGAATTAGTGGTTGCGGTTAAGTACAAGTTTGCACATAAACTGGGGTGCAGCTGCGTCGTTGCTGTAACACTCACACTTCACATGCTCAAGTCCCATTGAAACTTGAAAAGTATAGCGATTTCGAATTCGTCTCCTATGATTGGATATGTTTCCAAGAAACTGAACTGATGCCATCATCATACCACACTTTTGTTTCTGAAAAGGCTATCACCAATATACACTTTGTTGGCACAAGACGAAATTAAAAGGATACAATTCAGGGATGCACGCATGTAAGAGCAAGAGCACACACTACATCACTGCATCAGTAGAAGCAAATTGCAGATCATATACACAACAAACATCTGAGAGACATGCATATAGATAGGTAGTTACAGAAGCTAGTGAAATTTCCAATGGATGACTGATTACATGTCTCGACTGGCATCGCCGTGAAAAAACTGCCGGCGGATCAACCAGGAGATCAATTACACGACGTAGTAGCGACGACCTTACTAAAACACCACTGGCTACTTACTGATGCTACTAGTTACTGCTACTCGCAGCAGCCATGGCCGACGTCTAAAATGCCATCGAGCCAGAGCAGCTGCCAATCGGAAATAAAATTACATCATAGCTATGGAGCTTAATAACAAAGACTGTGCTAGTAGTAGTAGTAGCAGTTGCTTCATGTTCACGAGAGGATGGAGTCCCAGTCGATCTCCACGGACGGGTACTTGCGCAGGTGGAAGGTCTCCGACTCGTCCCACGGCGTCTCCGTGAAGTCCAGCTTCTCCATCTCAGGGACCGGCAGCGTAGAGACCGGCGGGGGTGACCCGGCGGACACACCTGATTCCTCCTCCTCCGTCGACGCCGAGCACTTGGGGGACTCCGGCTCCGCCGCGTTCTTGGAGCAGGGCGCGGCGAGGGATTGGCAGATGGCGGTGAGCTTGGCGTCGACAGAGGCGTGGAGCGGGCCGGCAAGGTGGGCGCCGCCGCGGCGGAGCGACGGGAAGTTGAGGCGGGCGTGGTCGCCGCGGAGGCGGAAGGCGGCCTTGTCGTAGGCGAGCGCGGCGTCCTCGGCGGTGTCGAAGGTGCCGAGCCAAAGCCTCGTCCGGTTCTTGGGGAGGCGGATCTCCGCCACCCACTTGCCCCAGTGCCGCTGCCGCACGCCGCGGTACAGCTTCGACTGCGCGGCCACTCCGGCCATCGCCAGCGCGTGGGCGGCGCCGCGCGGCGGCGACCCGGACTGCTTCATCGGCTGCCCGCGCGGCCCGAGGAAGGAGCCAGCCAGGCCTCTTTGCTGTTGCTGCTGCTGTATGAAGAACTGGGCCTGGATCTGCTGGATCTGGGCCGGGCCGAGCTGGGCCAGCCCCATCGGCCCGTTCATGGCCGAAGCGGCGGCATACTGCGAAGAGTACAGCGGCGGGAGCTGCGAGAAAGACGACGAGGTGGCTGCCGCGGTGGTCGGAAGAGGCGAGGAGGTTGCGAACGAGGCGTAAGATGATGGAGTGTTCATGTAAGAAGAATCTTGGGTCATGGTGGAAGAAGAAGAAGGAGAGTAGTAGTATTGGTAGGGACAAGAAGAGGAGGAAGCACTCGTGATAAAAGGTTCGAGCGCTTTCATGAGCTCCTGATCCGAAGCAGAGGTGGTGGAGGCGATCTGGTGGGTGCTCGTGCTGTACTTGTACATGTCTATAGCTGCGGCCATGAGGACTTTGGCTAGAGGTAGAAGAAGATCGAAGCCGAACTAAAAATGGAATGGAAAAAAAGGAGCTTTCTCGTGCAGGTGGAAGAAAAGCCCCGTTCCTCAATAAAATTAGAGAAACAAGGGGAGGTGGGTGGTGCAGAGGAGAAAATAAATCGGACGAACTAGAAGGGTATTGCAAAAGAACCCTTTCCGGCCGTACCGAGGCAAAGGAAGGCTGAAAAAGGACAAGAATCCAGAAGAGAAAAAAGGTTCTCTGGATCTCTGTTCCTCCTAGCTAGGAGAGTTGATGATCTAATGATCCTGAGCAAGAACGCTTCTTTTGATCTAATAATCCCAAAAGAAAGCTTCCTTGAAACAGGACCTTGATTCCTCGCGTGTTCCTGGTGCTAAAAGATCAGAGAAGTTCCGAGAACAAACCTGCCGTCGTCGTTGCTGCTGTTGCTGAGTTCGTCGTGGGATCGCTCAACCTCACCGTGGAGTGGAATGGGATGTGGCTGGCTGCGTGTTCTTGCGGTGGTGAGGGGCTGAGGCGTCTCTCTGAGGAAGAAGAGGCGTCGCACCCGAGCTTTATATAGCGCCAGGCTCCGGGCGTGCAAGCAAAGCGAAGCAACCATTCTCCGTGCAATCTACAGTACTACCAAAGCGATTTGATTAATTTTTTTGTTAATCGTTTCTTGTTGGTAGTTGCAATTGGGATGCTGAAAATGGGATGTTGCTTTCGATCCATGTCGTCAGCCCACGGCAGGTAGCACGCGCGAATAACAAGTTGCAGCCAATAGGGTTCTGCCACGTGTGCTCCGGACACGCGGGTGCTCATCCCCTCACTATTTTTTCTGTGCAAGTGGCAGCGTGGGATTGGGTGGTGGTGCGCTGGTTTGACCTCAAATTGTGCTGCCCTTTGTTCTTCGGAATTCGGCTTCTCCGTTGCACCAAGAGCTACAAACCCCTTGCTTCTATATTCTATACTACTATTAAAAGAGCAAACATGTTGGGATACTTTAAATCTTGTCCGTTTAATTTTCAATCAACAATCCAGATTGTCTCGATGTCGAGCATCAAACACTTTAAATCTTGTTCGTTTAATTTTCGATCAACGATCCAAATTGTCTCGACCGCCGCATGTTACAATCAAACACGATCACACATTACAGGATAGCTAGCAAACCTGATCGAACACGACCAGAAAAAGGAATACTACGCCAGTAGAAAAGAAAATCAAATCACGTCTCGACACTAAGAACAAACGACGACGCCACGACCTGATAAACTTGCCGCCGCGGAGGCAACCTCCGTGATGAAGCTGACCAACGGCCTCGCGTTGACGCCGGCGACCCGCCATCGACCTGTTCCGTTCACTGCCGCCGACGCAACGTCCTCTCCCCGCCGGCGACCCGCCATCGACCTGCTCGACCTGCTCCGCTCACTGGCGCGGACGCAACGTCCTCTCCCCGAAACCCCGACGACCTGCTCCACCTGCTCCGTTCACTGCCACGGACACAACGTCCTCTCCCCAAGACCCCGGCGACCTGCTCTACGCAACGTCCTCTAACCCACGCAACGTCCTCGCGCCAACGCCGGCGACCCGCCATCGGCGCGCTCGACCTGCGCGGCAGCTCGATTTAAAAAGCGTCGACGACAGTTCATACATTACCCCGGCAGATGAATTCAGACTACATGCTACTGCATGTCAATTCGGTTTGGTGTTTCAGTTTCAGGATCAAGCGGCGTGCCGATGTCAACAGATGTGGTCCGGCTGCGCCTCCCGCTGGACTTACGGTGAGGAGCCCCATCAGTCCGTCATGCTGGCTGTACCTTTCCGCGGATTTCCAACCGCAGCAAGCGTTCGCCAGCCATGTGCGCGTGTACTGCTCGCAATGCAGGCCTCATCTCCTCGTCCTTCTCCCGTTCAAGGTTGGCTTAATTGATTTCTTTGTGTTTTGAATTGCCAGGCGCATGTTCTTCTCAATTTTAGTTGTTTGTGTTAATCCTGTTAGAACTGAGAACTGAAGACGAGGAATTACTTCACTGGGAAACTGAGAATTGAAGGCCCTTCGTGTGCCCCTGCCGATGTAGTCCAGCCGAACAAAAAAAACTGAATGCAACACATGCCGAAATAATAGTTGATTTTCTTTGACCTCCATACCTGTTTAGGTCGGTTTTCTTGGAATAACAGTGAACCAATATGCAGACTAATACCACAGAAATTATGATACAGCAACTTTTTTTATTTCATGTGAGATTTAATTATTAAGATTACACGTGTGTGCACGTGCCCGATTACTAGTACTATTAAAAGAGCAAATTTGTGTTGATACATTAAATTTGATCCCTTCAATATTTGGCCAACGGTCCAGATTGGTCCAATGTTTGACAACTCAACGCATCTTTTCGTTGCATGATAATTACAGAGATTTTGCCACTGCCTAACAAACGGTTCTGCCGCCGGCTATCCTCTGTGCCTGAACTGCCTGAACGTAGTGCACGCGCGCGGCGGAGCATGGTGCTGCCACTGCCGGCAGAGCCTGGCGTGAGCGGTCAAAATAAGCCGTCCGCGGCTGGGCCGAGGCGTGTGCCGTGTCGTTTCGTTTCGTCCGTCTGTTTGGAGCGAGCCTGCAGCACCCCGTCGCCCCGAGAAGATGATCGTGCGATCACGAGACGACGTGACGGCGGAGCGGCGCCCGTGTCAGTGGAGTCAAGGCGCCAGCCTCCGTTCCGGGGAGTATTTTATACGCTCGCTTGTGTGTTATGCACGCTGCGCCACACTGGCAGTGAGAAGGAAGCAGGTGTGCGACAAGCAGCTAGATTCCGGTAGGCTTGAGTTGACCAACGTCCAGCGGCCGATTCCTCCGAGCCATGGCTAAAGTTATTGACAAGAATCAGCATCATCAGTTTCCGCTTCCTTTCCCCGGATTTACTGCTGCGCGGTTCATAGTACCACCGACTAAAAGAAATGGTTTCTTAATTACAAAAAAAACGGCTAGCTCGCTGCAGAGCTTCCCGGCCATGGCACCGTCCACTCCGACGGCGTGAAGCCCGAAAAGTTCGAGATATTCCCCACGGTTCTCGCCACCGACGACGACCTTGTCCCGCTCCGAGTCAACATTGGCCCTCCGCGCGACCCATTCACCCGTCGCAGCATCGAGTACTACATATAACAGGCCGCCGGCGCCAGGCCGACGCTTCGTCTGCTCGACGGCGAGTGCGCAACGGCGAGTGCCTCATCGCCGCGATCCAGTTGGTGGCGGGTACCAGCGACGGGCAGTACGACAGGACATGGACGTGGACTACCAGGCGGATGCGCGTGGATATACCAGTGAGTTTCTGTTTCTCGATAGGCTCGACAAAGGTGCTCGGCATCGGAGGCGAACGCGGCTCGATGGCCTGGGTCGACCTGTGGCAGGGCATGCTGTTCTGCGACCTAACAGTTCAATCTTTTGCATAACATGAATCTTGAAAATATTACAGCAACAAGGCGAATGCACAATTAGTAGATTATATTATCGGCACATAGATGCTTGGTCGCCTGAACGAAATTGAAAATAAATTTGCAAGAGGTGCTATTCTCCCCTATGTAATCAAGCTTGCACTTAGTATTATAGTATTATTGACTATTGAGAGGACTCACATATATGGCCAAGATGAATTGGAATACAAACTATACTGGTTACTTCACATCTTCTTTCAAAATTTATTTATTAGTCAATACGTGCATTGCACGTACACGACTACTAGTTAAAATAAGGAGCTAAACGCACGATTGTATGGTTCTTCACGGGCTCGAATTCTCTGGCTTGGCGACTTTGGGTCACTGACTTGTGAATGTGAGCTCCACATGTCAGTGACCCAATGTCGTGAAGTCCCGTCGCTTCTTCAGATACAACCATTTGAGATTCTCCTTGATAGGTAGAATTAAAATGCCACACCATATTAAATCTTATATTATATTAAATGAGAATGGAGAATCTCTCGTGAAAATTGTTTGATTGTACCATAGGAAAAATATTCTTTCTAACATATTAGGTACATGGCACAATTGTCATACAAAACTATTTTTATTGAGATTAGAATCAATGTTTTTTTTCCTTTCAATCTACATATAAAGTAGAGCATAGGAAAACCGTATAAAGTTTCTAATCATATAGACCAAACAATCTGTATAGGAAAAAAACTAAGAAGTATATTTCTCATAAATTGATATGTCATTCGTTTGACCAAAAATTGCCCTAATTATGTTTTTTCTCCATTAGTCGTATTATCGGTGTTTAAATATTTTTAATATGCTCTAGCCAAGGGAAAAAACAAATCATGCATCATATTTTGAGGTTTTTTCCCACCAGAAAATGTATTTTTGTACGAGCAAAACCAAAGTGATTTTGATATAGCTTAGTTCTACTACCAAACCGTAGAGGTTATTTTCATATATTTTTGTCATTTGGGTTATTTTCCGAAAGGATTTCATGTATTTTGATATAGCTTAGTTCTACTACCAAACCTCCGGTTCAAAAAAACATCTTTTTTCTAATATAAAATCGTCGTGTGGATTTCCCGTGTGAGAAAATTCTAGAACCACAGTTGTTGCATGGTCCCAATCAAAAGCTATGGTGTGAATTGGGAGAAGCGATTCCGATTTGTACTTGGTACTGTGGCTACCATAGAGTCGTGGGCACCGCCGATTAGGACCCGAAAAAGGACAAGGTTGAAACGTAGTGCCAGCTCAATTATACCTCCATTTGCAGGTCCAGTTGCGAGCCAATGTACCATAAGGGAGTTTATTATTGGCTGATCATCTCCCCATTGGCATGCACAACCACCACGTGATTATGTAGTATGAAGTCCCTCTCATGATATTCATTTTCCCTGCCAAATTGAGGCAAAAACATCAATTTTCAGATAGCAACATGAGGAGAAATTATCGCAAAACGAGAGGGTATGTTCAAAGTTTTGCTGGTTTCAGTCGACCTCTGGTTCGGACCGGGTCACCGGCGTATTCCCGCCACACACATATTAAAAAAACATCCGTGTATGATTGCCCTAATAATGCAGAAATCGGTAGTGGCTCCTGAGCTCACCAGAGCTCATTTTTTGAAGAAAAAAAATTGAAAACCGTATTTTTTTTTTTTTGTTGGAATTTTACTTGTGGGGTTTAGCCCATGGCCAAACTAAATTCAGAATTTCTCATCACCTATTCATGCATGGCTGTTGGTGGGACTAAACTTAATTTGGAGAGAGTTGCAGCACCTTATAAGGTAAGGTTTCTACCACTGATAAGAGCACGAGATGAGGAGAGCGCCTTCGCCTCGCCTCACCACGCCACGTCGGGTTTCGGGAATGAGCCGAGTCAAGGATAAAGCTATTAATTATTAATTGACGCGTTAATTACTCAATCGTTTCTAATTCCTTCCTTTGGATTGTGGGTTGTTACTGACTCGTACGAGGGATTACACTCCACGTTCTCGACACGCACTATATACTTCTTACGATGCTTCTCGTAATCTCGTACGGGAGAGAGGCGATCACAGATAACCTCTTCATCGACATGGCTGACGGTGGCAGCTGTTCTGCCCCGTACATAATTATGTCTTCTATGTTCGAGATCATGCTACAGTTTCTGTTCCTAGCGTTACATTTAGATTTGAGCGACCTCTGGTGAGAACCTTCGCCAGAAATTTGCCCCAATGAAGAGGCAAGAGAAGAAGCAGAGACACCGCCGCAATCGGGCGTGTTGTGCACCAATCATCTGCTCAAAAAAATCTCGAGCAAATTGTACCGCATGAGGTTGACCCGGCGGTAGGAGATTCCCGAAGCGCCGATTCGTGCAACGCGACGCTTCTTCTTTTCTCCGGGGTTGTAAAAGGTCAGCGACGCGAGGCGAAATCAACAGGCGCGTCGGCGTTGCGTGTGGCCGCGCTCCCACGGGCAACCGCCGCGTTCTGGGCAAGGAAACCGACGCATTTCGGAACGCGGCCGGCGTGCTCGGTGAAATTTCACAAATTTAACCTTTTTGGTAAAGTTTAACGAAAAATAACCCTTTTTCAAAACTATTTCCAAATCTAACCCTTTTTTGTAGCGCCCAACGGCGGGGAGCTACACTCTCATGTGTAGCGCCGGCCGGCGTGGAGCTACACGTCTGCCAGCGTGGCATTCTGGGCCCGCATGCCTTATGTGTAGCGCCGTGGTAGATGGAGCTACACATCAGGGTGTAGCGCCCTATCCGATGGAGCTACACTTTTAGGATTTTGATAGCCGAGAGTCAGAGAGGATGCTGGCAACAAAAACTCAAAAATTCGCCAAGTCAATGTGTAGCTCCGCATGCCGGGGTGCTATACTTCATATTGTAGATCCACGTCGTGTGGCGCTATACCCCTGAGAACTGATAAGTCGTTGGGACGCGGGGAGGCTGGGCGCCCAGGCCATTCATTCGTACCGACTCACTTCTATCTTCCTCTCCCTCCTCATACTCAACCCCCTCACAAATCGCTCAAGTTTGGTCCGATTTGGGCTCCCCTGTGTGGAGAGAGGTAATCTCCCACATCTTCTTCCAGACCGTCGTCATCCAAGACCGATGCATAGCATCGGTTATAAGGGATGTCATGGTACATGTCCTTATGCCTAAAATTTGTCTCCACATCACCAATATCATTGTTATGAAGTTCATCTTCCAACACATCGCTCTCCTAGCCTAACCCTAGTCAGAGAGACTTGCGCCGTGCATGCGTGCGTGCGGCCAGCGGTCGATAGCCTGTTTGCATGCAGGCTGCTCCTGCTCCGAGCATGTAAATTTTCTGGAGACAGAGAGCGTAGGTCATTTAATCCATCGCCATGGATGAGCTCGATTGCTCAACCTCCGAGGTCGAGGATGAAGGGCACGAGGCAGACAGACATATGCTTAACCTCTGCATTCAGCAGCTGCTTGAACGAATGAAAGAGCTAGATTGCCTAGCTAGGGAAAATTAGATGACTTTTAAGGTACCATTTACTACTCATCACAGAGTAGTAGTATGAAGTCAACGAACTTTTCACTGACTAATGCGCAAAATGTTCTTGTCTCGAGGGGTTTTCCAAATAATAAGAGTAATCGAAACTAATTGGGTTTTCCAAATCATTGATCACTGATTAGATCCTTTATAATTGGTCGTTGCGATGCCATGTGCACCATCATCATTAAATAGGCTTAGCACATTCGTATTTTCTACTTATAATGTCCCATTCATTCGGAAATCTCTTCTTCAGATCAATCGGTTGTGCTCCGATCACAAACTATTTTCGTCTGTGACTGCGATGCTAATTAGCTGGGAGATTACCTCTCTCCACGCAGGGGAGCCGAAATTCTGGAGCCAAATCGGACCAAACTTAAGTGATTTGTGAGGGGGTTTGAGTAGGAGGAGGGAGAGGAAGAGAGAAGTGAGTCGGGTACGAATGAATGGCCTGGGCGCCCAGCCACCCGCATCCTAACGACTTATCAGTTCTCAGGGGTATAGCGCCACACGACGTGGAGCTACAATATGAAGTATAGCACCCCATCATGCGGAGCTACACATTGACTTGGCGAATTTTTGAGTTTTTGTTGCCAGCATCCTCTCTGACTTTCGGCTATCAAAATCATAAAAGTATAGCTCCATCGGATAGGGCGCTACACCCTGATGTGTAGCTCCATCTACCACGGCGCTACACATAAGGGATGCGGGCCCCAGAATGCCACGCTGGCAGACGTGTAGCTCCACGCCGGCCGGCGCTACACATGACAGTGTAGCTCCCCGCCGTTGGGCGCTACAAAAAAGGGTTAGATTTGGAAATAGTTTTGAAAAGGGTTATTTTTCGTTAAACTTTGCCAAAAGGGTTAAATTTGTGAAATTTCACGCGTGCTCGGCTCGTGTCGCACGAGTGACAGGCCGTCGGTCGCCTCGGTGTTGGCCCCGTGTCTGCCCAAAAAGTAAAGATGAGCTGGCCCGGTCGGTCTCCCTGTTATGCACTGTGCAGTGGAAAAAAATACAAAATAAATCTTAAACTTGCCGATGAAAGCTAAACCGAACGCTGGACTTTGAATTATCAAAATTGGCACTCTGTACTTGTCAATCTCGGTCTATTTTAGACCCTAGATTTGTTGGCTCGTAAAAATAAATAATTCCTAAATTCAATAATTCGTTGTTCTCGCTGACAAACAAGGCCCACCTGACATATATATCTTCCACCTTCGATCTCTCTCTCCCGAATCAATATCGCGTAGCTGTGGAGGCGCGTCCAATCATGAGCACCACCGGTGGCACATGTCCCTATCCAGAGAAGCAGCAGCCACGACGACGGACCATTTCTCAAGCTGCATCGCCCCGCTCCAATTCCATGCATGAAACTGAATCGAGAAAGGTTGGAGAGATCGATTCCAGGAGGCGCCCTCCCATGCCGTACAGGCAAGATCTAAGAAGCTTGCAGAAGTTGTCCCTGTCTGCGCCAGTACCCTCCCCGGACGTGGTAGACCTCGAGGATGTAGCGTAGTTCGTTATCCGGCCTCACGTGCGCCTACAGCCGGTAGTGAGTTCCCGCGACCTCTCGTGCGCTGTACCGAGGAAGGGGCATGAGATGACGAGCTTGAGGAGGCGCTGCGGAGAGGGAGTGCGGCGAGAGGCCGCGAGACGCGCAGGGAGGAGGCTCGTTAGGCCGTGGTCGGTGCGGAAGGCAGATGATGCAGGGCGATCGCAGGAAGGAAGTAGAGGTCGAGCGGCGTGAGGCGCAGGCGGTGCCTTGCGCGACGTAGGAGGCTGAGTGCGATGGGGGGTGGGGGACGCGTGCATTGAGGGGAGCACCGGTGGGGGGATTCAACGGGGATTGAGAAAGGGGAGGGATATGACATGTGGGCCAGAATCGTCGGTAGCACGTGCGCTAGTATGTTGTCTAAAATAGACTGGGATGATTGACAAGTTTAGAGTGCCAATTTTCGGAATTCAAAGTTCGAAGTTTGATTTAGCTTTCATCTACAAATTTTAAGATTTATTTTGGGCTTTATCGCAGGAGTTCCCCTCCCCGTTCCCCTCCCCGTTACTGTTCAGGAGAGGCGAAAAGGGAGTTCTTCTCGTGCCCTCGCGCCGCCGACGGCCGATCTGTCGGTCCCCTCCCTCTCCTGGGGGCAGGAGAGTGGGGGGACCCCAGATCCGTGCCTGAGGCGTGTACATAGTAGGGTAGTGTCTCCTGGGGGCGCTGGCGAGGTGGTGGCGGTGGCGTCTTCTTGGAATAATGGTGCTGGCGCTCGGTCCCCTCCCCGACGATGCCTCTGGCGGAGTCGGCGAGCTGCTGGAGGTTGGTGCTCTCGAATCTGTCGATCCGGAGTGTGTTGGTGTTCTCTCCGTGCTCGCCGCTACGGGGATGGCGTTCTTCGCGTTGAGATTTTGTCCCATGTTCTTCTCTCCGTCATGGCAGGGTGGGCTCTGGCCCTGCTGTGGAGGATCTGGGGGTGGTGCGGCCTTCTAGGTCGCCTGTACAGGTGCTTCAACTTGTGGTTCTCGGAGGTGCTCGTCGGCTTTTCGAGCGCTGCTCCGCCTTCTCCGGCCGGCCGTGGTGGCGAGGGGAGGAGGGCTTGGTGCAGTTTGCTCCGGTTCCTGAAGACCTTGCTTCGTCGTGGCCTGGCCTGCCGTGGTGGTGAGGGGGGCAGCTCTTGGCGTGCTTGGTTCTCGGCGACGGCTCCGGCAAGGAGGAGATCGTGCTCAGTGCAGGGTTGCTGGAAGATGGGTGGTTTCGGAGAGGATGCGCCATGGCCGGGCGTGTTCAAAGTGCTCGGTTTCGTCGTTTGCGGCGGACGGCTCATGCGGCTTCTACAAGAGTGGGGTGCTCTTTCTCCGGGGCGTGGTGGCGGCCTGGTAGCTTCTTCTCCGGCGACGAAGAGGATGCTTGCAGGTCTTGCGGTGGTTCAGTGTTCAAGGCTCAAGGTTATGTGTGTTCTTGGCCTTGTTGCTGTTGTTCTGGGTGTTTTCTTCCTTGTTTCTTCGGCGTGCGTTTGTTCTTTCTTTGTATCTCTGCGTTGATCGCTCGCTGAGGAAGTTCCACTATCAAAAAAAAAAGTATCAGCACATGACATCGCTCATGTAGCTCTCGCTCACCTGCTGCCTTGTTTCTTACCTGTGATCAGCACACGAATCGTCGCGTACACGTAGGATCATTTCGTCCTTATTATCGGCCTGCAGGTTTGGTGGATTGGCAATGTGACGATCGACGGGTTGGTGGACGCACGCAGTAACCTAGCCCGCTGCAGAGGTGAATTACTGGCCACCGGCTCAAAGCTACTATCAACTGGCCTAGCTAAATCTTATCACTAGTAGAAAAAGGACCTTTCGTCCGGAGTCCTGTTTGCCATTAGCCCCGGTTCAGGCAAAAACCGGGACCAGTGCCTGGCACTGGTCCCGGTTCGATTTGCCAGGGCCCCGTGGGGCATTGGTCCCGGTTCGGTTGGGGGCATTGGTCCCGGTTCTTGGCAAGAACCGGGACCAAAGCTCCAGAGCCAGCCACGTGGCGTGGCGCGGAGCTTTGGTCCCGGTTCTTGCCAAGAACCGGGACCAATACCTCCCCTGCCTATATATAACCCCCACCCCCCTCTCTCTCCTCTGTTTTTTTTTCTGGTTGGATTGGTGGGAAGTGGTGCTAGTTTTTTTTTCTTTGCCACGCACAAGATGTGTTCGATGAAATGCCCGAGCCACACTTAAGTTCGCACAAGATGATATCCTCGGCCGAGGTTAGCAACTTTATCCTTTTCGTCTGTAATTGATACAGAAATATTGCACGTGTCGATGTACGGTGGTCATTTCACTATTCAAGATGTTATTGTAATGGTATTTGATAAACTTAATTATATATATGATGCAGATGGATGCACGGATGCGATGGATGTACGGCGAACGACGCAGTTCCGAGTTTATTGCAGGCCTGCATAAATTTCTCGATGTGGCTGAGGCAAACAAAGTGAATAATTTTATGCCTTGTCCATGTGAGAAGTGTCGGAACGTCAGGGAGTACTCTGACCCGAGAACCATTCAAGACCACGTGATTCGGAAAGGTTTCATGCCCAGCTATAATTGTTGGACCAAGCACGGAGAAAGAGGGGTTACGATGGAAGACAATGAAGAAGAGGAGGATGATGACAACTATCCTATGTTCCCTGAGGAATGCGGTGATACTGTTATGGAAGACGTTGAAGAAGAAAGAGGTGAACATCGGGCATCAGATGAGCCCGCTGATGGTCTTGGTGGGGTCATTTCTGATGCAAAGCGAGAATGCGATACAGAAAAGGAGAAGCTAAAGTTGGAGGCCATGCTTGAGGATCACAAAAAGTTGCTGTACCCAAACTGCGAAGATGGCAGCACAAAGCTCGGTACCACACTGGAACTGCTGAAATGGAAGGCAGAGACTGGTTGTTCTGACAAGGGATTTGAGAAGTTACTGAAAATAATGAAGCCGAAGCTTCCAAAGGATAACGAATTGCCCGAGACTACATACGAAGCAAAGAAGGCTATCTGCCCTCTAGGATTAGATGTGCAGAAGATACATGCATGCATTAATGACTGCATCCTGTACCGCGGTGAGTACGAGAACATGGATAAATGCCCGGTATGCAATGCACTGCGGTACAAGATAAGACAAGATGACCCTGGTGATGTTGAGGGCGATGACGAGCCCCCCCGGAAGAGGGTTCCTGCTAAGGTGATGTGGTATGCTCCTATAATACCACGGTTGAAACGTCTGTTCAGAAACAAAGAGCATGCCAGGTTGTTGCGATGGCACAAAGAAGAGCGTAAGAAAGACGGGAAGTTGAGACACCCCGCCGATGGGTCCCAGTGGAGAAAAATCGACAGAGAGTTCCCGACATTTTCAGATGACGCAAGGAACTTAAGATTTGGTCTAAGTACAGATGGCTTTAATCCTTTTGGGGAGCAGAGCTCCAGTCATAGCACTTGGCCCGTGACTCTATGTATCTACAACCTTCCTCCTTGGTTGTGCATGAAGCGGAAGTTCATTATGATGCCAGTGCTCATCCAAGGCCCGAAGCAACCCGGCAACGACATTGATGTGTACCTACGGCCATTAGTTGATGAACTTTTGCAGTTGTGGTCCGAACCAGGTGTACGTGTGTGGGATGAGCACAAACAACAGGAATTTGACCTACGAGCGTTGCTGTTCGTAACCATCAATGATTGGCCTGCTCTTAGTAACATTTCAGGACAGTCAAACAAGGGATACAATGCATGCACGCACTGTTTAGATAAGACTGAAAGTATACATTTGGGAAACAAGAATGTGTACCTGGGGCATCGTCGATTTCTTCCGAACGGTCATGCCGTAAGAAAGCCCGGCAAGCATTTCAACGGTGAGGCAGATCGCCGGAAGAAGCCTAACCTCCCTGATGGTGATGTTATATATGACATGGTCAAGGATTTAGAAGTAATCTTTGGAAAGGGTCCTGGCAGTCTATCTGTTCCGAATGACGCTGACAACCACGTACCCATATGGAAGAAGTGCTCTATATTCTGGGAGCTACCCTATTGGAA
This sequence comes from Poa pratensis, assembly GCA_947311845.1. Classification (NCBI taxonomy): domain Eukaryota; kingdom Viridiplantae; phylum Streptophyta; class Magnoliopsida; order Poales; family Poaceae; genus Poa; species Poa pratensis. The sequence continues at coordinate 15,905,158 of CAMZMU010000087.1, forward strand.
AGTCCTAGAGGTCCGGTCTTCAATCGACGTGATGCACGTGACGAAGAATCTTTGCGTGAACCTGCTAGGCTTCCTGGGCGTGTATGGGAAGACAAAAGATACACCGGAAGCACGGGCAGACCAGCAACGTATGAAAGACCCATACAACAAGCAGACGGATAAAGGGCGTCAATACTTAAGCAGATACGCTCTTACCAAAGCAGAGAAGGAAATCTTTTTTGAATGCCTGAGCAGTATCAAGGTCCCGGCTGGCTTCTCGTCAAATATAAAGGGAATAATAAATATGGCAAAGAAAAAATTCCAGAACCTGAAGTCTCATGATTGCCACGTGATTATGACGCAGTTGCTTCCGGTTGCATTGAGGGGGCTTCTACCGGAAAATGTTCGAGTACCCATTGTGAAGCTATGTGCATTCCTCAATGCAATATCTCAGAAGGTCATCGATCCAGTAACTCTACCAAGTTTACAGAAGGCTGTGGTCCAATGTCTTGTCAGCTTCGAGTTGGTGTTCCCCCCATCATTCTTCAATATTATGACGCATCTCCTGGTTCACCTAGTCGACGAGATTGCCATTCTCGGTCCTGTATTTCTACACAATATGTTCCCCTTCGAGAGGTTCATGGGAGTCTTGAAGAAATATGTTCATAACCGTGCTAGGCCAGAAGGAAGCATCTCAAGGGGCTATGGAACAGAAGAGGTCATTGAGTTCTGTGTTGACTTTATTCCTGACCTTAAGCCGATTGGTGTTCCTGAATCGCGGCATGAGGGGAGACTGAGTGGAAAAGGCACGCTAGGAAAGAAAGCACTGATATGTAGGGACGGGCATTCTTTAACTCAAGCACACTACACAGTTCTACAAAGTTCCACCTTCGTGGCTCCGTATATCGAGGAACACAAGAATTATGTACGCTCCAAGAACCCGGGGAAGGATGACTCCTGGATTAAAGAAAAACACATGGAGACCTTCGGCAGTTGGTTGCGATTACAGCTCATGAATGACACCACTGTCGGAGATCAGCTCTACTTGTTGGCCGCGTCACCATCTTCGACTGTATTGAATTTCCAAGGGTACGAGATAAATGGGAATACATTTTACACGATCGCCCAAGATAAAAAGAGCACCAACCAGAACAGTGGTGTCCGCTTTGATGCAACAAACGACGATGGGCAAAAGGACACATACTATGGTCGCATAGAGGAGATATGGGAACTTGACTATGGACCTACTTTTAAGGTCCCTTTGTTTCGGTGCAGTTGGGTCAACATGAATGGAGAAGGGATAAAGGTAGACCAGCTGTACGGGATGACAACAGTGGATCTCAAGAATCTTGGTTGTTACAAGAACGAACCATTCGTCCTAGCCAATGATGTGGCTCAGGTTTTCTATGTGAAGGACATGTCCTCCAGACCGAAAAAAAGAAAAAACAAGCAAACGAATACCGAAAAAAAGAAAAAACAAGCAAACGAATACGATGAGCCAAAGCGTCACGTAGTTCTTTCAGGGAAAAGAAACATCGTGGGAGTCGAGGACAAGACAGACATGTCAGCAGATTATGATAAGTTTGATGAAATTCCGCCCTTCACAGTGAGAACTGACCCAAGCATCCCGTTAAATAATGAAGATGCTCCATGGTTACGGCTGAAGCGATCATAGGCCAGGGACATACGCGAAGAAGGGTTCATGGCTTTTATGTAAATCAATGTAATGTATTAAACCTTTATGTGATGTGTAGTAATGTATTAAACCTTTATGTGGTGAAACACGCGTGGTAGGTGGTTGTCGGCTCCCACACCTCCCGTGGGAACCTCTCAAACCTCAGCTTCGACCGTCCAAACACAGTTCCCCCTGCATACAGCCCGACGGTGGCTCGTGAGTTTGAGCGCCACTTCGATCCAAGCAGCGGTAAGACGTCTCTGATGATCTACAACCGTCCGGCAAGACGTCTCTGATGATCTGCAACCGTTTGGAACGGTCGCAGGTCATCAGAGACGTCTTGCCACTGGTTGCCCAAAGATGCCTCTCCGAGTGACGCTGGAATGTTTTGTGTTTGAGCACCACTTCGATCCAAGCAGCGGCAAGACGTCTCTGATGATCTACAACCGTCCGGCAACACATCTCTGATGATCTGCAACCGTTTGGAACGGTCGCAGGTCATCAGAGACGTCTTGCCGCTGGTTGCCCAAAGATGCCTCTCCGAGTGACGCTGGAATGTTTTGTGTGAGTGAGTAACTTGTCTGAGGAGGGCGGCTATATATAGGGTACGTGTGCTTCTTTAGTCCCGGTGTGGTCACGAAGTGGTCGTGATACTGCTGATCCAACAGCTCACAATCCCTCAAAAGAAACACACCCCTGATCCAACGTCTCACAAGCGCTTGAAAGAAACACACGATCCGTGTGCTTCTTTAGTCCCGGTTGGTAACACCAACCGGGTCATGTGGCTCACGAAGTGGTCGTGATACTGCTGATCCAACAGCTCACAATCCCTCAAAAGAAACACACCCCTGATCCAACGGCTCACAAGCGATTGAAAGAAACACACGATCTGTGTGCTTCTTTAGTCCCGGTTGGTAACACCAACCGGGACTAAAGACGGGCTTTGCGGTCACGACACGTGTCCTCCCCAGCGCTTCCTGGGCACGTGTCCTCCCCCAGCGCTGCCCTGGAGGTCTTTATATATTGTCGCCGACGGGGTAAACCCTAATCCACCATTCCTAGCCACGAACGCATCGTCTCCACGAGATGGATCCGCCACGCCCGCCGCAACGCCTTCTGGACGAGGTCGAGCGTGCTCGGCAGAGCGCGCTTGGGCGCAACCGCGGGAGTCTATCCCGCCGTATGCCCACGAGCCCGGCGTGGAGAGGAATGCCCAGCTACCGGCCTCCTGCTCCACCAGGTGCCGGCGCACCTCCACCTGGCGCCGCTGCACCTCCACCAGGCGCCGCCGCTCCTCCCGCGGAGGAGGAGGAGGACGACGACTTCGACTGGAGCGACGACGGGGAAGAAGGTTGTGGGTTGCAGATACAGGAGGCCATGGAAGCCTCCTTCCAGTCTGTCCGCGACTACCCTGTCCAGCGAGCCAAGACTTCCTACCAGCTCAAGGCGAAGGAGGCTTCCGATCTGGATTGGGCGCTGAAAGACTCATCCTCCATGGATCTTGCCCTCCGCCGCAAACGTGCGCGCGAGAACCGGGCGGCCGCCCACGGGGCTGGCTCCTCCCGCCGTTCCCCCTAATCCTACGGCCTTCGAGCCAGCAAGTCCGTTTATGTAGAATAATGTTGGTGATGTTGGATCAGGGGTGTGTTTCTTTCAAGCGCTTGTGAGACGTTGTATCATGTGTAATAATGTATTAAACCTTTTATGTAATGCATTAAGATAAATGAATTAATAATTTTTATCTGCTTTCTTCTGCATTTTACAACACCAAACATTCATCTTACAAATATAGGTTTTCTGAAATTGTTCTGCATTTACTTCTGCTTACGGATTATTTGTCGAATTTCGACTTACGGATTTAAAGATATGAATTTATCCATATTAAATTGAAAATGACAATAATAATGTAAAATTGATTTTGGATTATTTATACAAATTCAAACACTTTTCACGTTGAAAGTTTTGTCAATTCAAAATATGCAATAAAGTTAATGCATTTTTAATTGAAAATGGCAAAATGGTTAATAGTTTGTATAGTTAGAATAATTATTTTAGAAAACAGAAAATGGTTTTGGATTATTTATTCAAATTTAAAAACTTTTCATGTTGAAAGTCTTTTCAGATTCAAAACCATTTGAAATTCATATCCAAACACCTAAATAAGAAAAAAAAAAGGCGGGAACAAAATTTCAGAACTGAAAAGTTCGAAATAAGTTTGAAAAAGGACTCTTTGGTCCCGGTTTCTACCAAGAACCGGGACCAAAGATCCTTGGACGCGCGCAGCGATCTGGCATTAAATGACGCACTCTTTGGTCCCGGTTGCTGGCAAGAACCGGGACCAAAGATGCATTGGTCCCGGTTCTTTGAAGCAACCGGGACCAATGGCCCCCTGCTACTTAACCCCCAGCCTCTTCTTCTTCCCCATTCTCACGCACAGACGGTTTTCATCGACGAGCAGGAGCAAGAAGGGCGCCGCGCATCAACGCCGTCAGGCTGCCCCGCCGCCGACTCCACGCGCCGCCCCGCCGCCTCCCCGCGCGCACGCCGCCCCGACGCGGCCGGCCTCCTCCCCGTACACGCCACGACGTGGCCGGCCTCCTCCCCGCACAGCCACGCGCCCGGCCCGACGCGCCGGCCTCCTCCCCGCACGTACGCCGCCCAGACGCCGGCCTGACCCCGCCCTCCTCTCCACGCACACCTCCCGTGCCTCCACGCCGCCGTCCCCGCGCCCAGCGCCACCGCCGTCCCACCGCCGCCCGCACCGGCCGCTTCTCGATCGGTGAGTTAGAATTTTAGGATTTTAGGATTTTTTTTGTATAGGAAATGTTAGTGTTAGGATTTTTTTGTTTTGTATAGGAAAATGTTAGTGTTAGGAAAATGTTAGTGTTAGGAAAAAAAATTGTTAGGAAAATGTTAGTGTTAGGATTTTTTTTGTATAGGAAATGTTAGTGTTAGGATTTTTTTATTTTGTATAGGAAAATGTTAGTGTTAGGAAAATGTTAGTGTTAGGAAAAAAAATTTGTTAGGAAAATGTTAGTGTTAGGATTTTTTTTGTATACGAAATGTTAGTGTTAGGATTTTTTTGTTTTGTATAGGAAAATGTTAGTGTTAGGAAAATGTAGTGTTAGGAAATTTTTTGTTAGTGTTAGGATTTTTTGTTAGTGTATAGGAAAATTTTGTTAGTGTTAGGATTTTTTTGTATAGGAAAATTTTGTTAGTGTTAGGATTTTTTGTTAGTGTATAGGAAAATTTTGTTAGTGTTAGGATTTTTTGTATAGGAAAATTTTGTTAGTGTTAGGATTTTTTTGTATAGGAAAATTTTGTTAGTCCTAATTTGTGCTTGTCCTAATTCAATAACATTTCAAACATGATTTAGAGTTCCATGTCAATGCATTAAATTGATCATGCATACATATTGCGCATTGCATCAATGCCATGTATTGATTGTGTTCTTGTCCGGTATTTGTTCTTCCCGGTAGATCGTGGTTCGGAAGTTGACCCGGTAAATTGTGTTAGATATGCAAAGATGCAAATTTACGGGTTTACGGGTTTACGATACGAGTTTACGAGTTTACGGGTTTACGATACGAGTTTACGGGTTTACGATACGAGTTTACGAGTTTACGGGTTTACGATACGAGTTTACGGGTTTACGATACGAGTTTACGAGTTTACGGGTTTACGATACGGGTTTACGATACGAGTTTACGGTTTACGATACGAGTTTACGGGTTTACGATACGAGTTTACGGGTTTATGATATTGTAGATGTATCTTGACATATGGAACAAGTTACCCAACTAAAGTTTTGTGCATTGTTCTTAATTTGCAGAAACTATGGAACGAGACGAAGATCAGGAAAATATCCTCCAGGATATAATCCGCGGGCCGGAAGATATTGTCGATGTCACCACGGAGTTTTTGAACAACTCCGGTGAGGGAGATGAGTCTCTCAACCGAAGAGACGGCTCCGGTGAGGTAGAACCCGACGGCCGGGGTGAGGGAGAAGTCAGCGAGGGAGAAGCCGACGAGGGAGAAGCCGAAGGCTCCGGTGGAACATTAAACTCCGGCGAGGTGCATATACATATATTAATGAAGCCGAAGATTGTATTAATTAAGTCTCTGATGTCTATATACATATATTAACGCTCTTTCTTCTTTTAGCCCTCCGGATCGAGCAAATCTTCTGTAAGGACAAAACGAGGCCCAGCCAAAAAGTTGGGCGACCAAGAAAGGTACACGATCGAAAGAGTCGCTGAAGACGGCACACCGACTGCTCCCCCTGGTGTTAAAAATAAAATGGTAAAGCAATGCGGAGTTCTTGTTAGGGACTTCATCCCGATCACCGTTCGAGAATGGCATCGGCCAAACGAGAAAGGACAGCTATATGTCAGCGATGAGGGCAAAGAAAGACTTTGGAGAAAGCTCATGGTTAATTTCACCCTGCCGGCGCCAGAGGTGGATTCAGATGAGGAGGATCCAGATGAGGCAGAAAAGATTGCCCGGAAAATCATGGAGCAAAAAGTCAAGGACTGGGCACTTAAGAAGATGGCCGAGCTATTCAAGAACTGGAAGAAAAGATTGAACAAACTGTTTGTCAAGAAAAATAAGACTCCAGACTTCGATAAAGGGTATGAGAAGATAAAGGACTACTGGGAAGAATTTGTGGCGTACAAGAAATCAGAGGAAGCTCTGGAAAAGTCTGCAAAAAATGCGGCAAATGCTGCTCTAAAGATGTACCACCATACTATGGGGCCTGGTGGCTACGCTGGTAGCATGCCTAAGTGGGAGAAACTTGAGGCGGACCTGCTGGCTAATGGGATCACTCCAGAGCCACTCAAGTGGATCGAACGGGCAAGAAATTGGTTTTACGGGCATGGGGGCACGTTGGACGCAGAAGGGAAGTGCATATATAACAGAAGACACAAAGATAATCCCCTACTACCCATCCAAGAAATTAGAAAAGCAGTAAAGGATGTTGAAGAGGGACGGTTCATTCCCGATAGAGAGGATGACGAGCTCACACGCGCCCTTGGGAATAAGGAACACGACGGACGGTTACGAGGCGTACCTGGCTCCAAGCCCAAGACAATTGCGATTCCCGAGCACAGGAAGAAATTTCCTGATAGAAGCCATCAGAGGAGAAAGGAAAGGGAGGCAATGGAAGCACGCGCTGCTGCAGACCGGCTGCTTAATATAGAAGAAGAATTAAAGCGCAGAAGGAACAAATTGCCGTGCTTAGCCAGCAAGGTACTAGCGGCCAATCTCAACGGCACATGGTAGAAGCTGCATGCGATGGTACCGGTGGCCCATCGAATCGGAAAAGCAGCGTGGCTTCCACGGAGCTCCAGGATGGTAATGATGATGCAGTGGCTCCACTTCGTCGCTACCCAGTGGATGATATCACGGAGAGCACACCTTGTGAGATGCATGTGAAAGTTTTTAACTTAACCGTGAAGGTGGCGGTCGGCTATGTCGTACCAATTGGACCTAATCCAACTTACCATTTCTCTCCGGTTCCAAATGGCTACGCTGTTGTCGCGGTGGATGAAGTGATGAAAGATTATGAGGAGCTGAAGCTGCAACACCCTGCAGGTGAAGATGGGGAGGTGCTTGAACTTGGAGAAGCCAAGAAAGCGACCATTCTATGGCCAAAGGAATTCATCGTGCTTCCGAACTGGCAGCCAAGGCCATCGACTCCTCACCAGTCTCCAGCGCAACAGTCCTCTTCACCGCCTCAGCATTCTCCAGCGCAACAGTCCTCTTCACCGCCTCACCAGTCTCCAGCGCAGCCGTCTCCGCCGCCGCGTCAGCCGTTTCCGCCCACCGCTCGTACTATGAGGGGTAAGCGATCACCGAAACGTAAAAGGTCGCCCCTCCCAACAGTACCTCATAAGAATCTTCCCATTAGACCTTATGACAGGACTGTAGCGGAAAACGCCGCGGAGGTGGCTGCCTACAATAAGGCTTTTTTTGCACCAAAAAAGCCCGAGCAGAAGCCGGTATACGATGAAAAATCCAAAAAGTGGAGAAAGTCCTTCCTTGAGCAGCCATCCCAGATATCGATGAATCTGCCATCTGACTATGGTCGTGAACTTACTAAGCTAGCACGTGCCCAGTCTGAGCAGAACAAGGGAAGAAGTGCAAAAAGCGGGAAACAAATTGCCCAGCTCGGACAGCAGAAAAATCAATCGGTCCCCCCGCTCATAGTGTGTTCCGATGTCGACAAGGACTTCAGAGTCGCTATGGATAAAGACCTGGAATTATTGGACCCCAGAGCCATAGCTGCTGCTAAAGAACTTGGTGTCACTGTATCTCAGGCCAAGGAACAGGCTACCGCCTTGGGTATGAGCCTTGGTCAACTTTTAGGCTATGAACATGCGCCAATGTTAGAGATGGCACGGAAATATGTCCAAGGGGAGCCTATGGTCAGTAATGAGGAGATGACGGGTCTATCAACACATATGCGAAATCTGCATACCTGGTACCTGGTGCACACATCAAAGAAGGACGCGAAAGAGTGGTTTCCGCTGGACGTTAGAGTGGAGCATTTCTTCAAACGTTACACTATACAGGTTCAACTGACTGAACTGTTCCAGTTATTCCAAAAGCGCGCCCTCGACAAATCTATCCTCTCTTGCTATTGTCTGTAAGTGATTTATTTTCGTAATTAAGTCTCTAGCTCAGCTCGTTCATTGCCTGTATTATATTATCCTGCCTATATATATATCCTTTTGTACGCTATTATGCAGAATGAAGATGCTGGAATGCAAAAGATCTAAAGTTTTTGAGGTTGGGTTCGTTGACCCATATATCGTGAATTCACATACGTTAGTCAATCACCCCAAAGACGTGGAGCATGACCTGACCACCTTTTTAACCATGCAACATTTCTGTACGGAAATACTATTTCCTTACAACTTCAGGTGAGTGTTTCTGTCTTGTACATATTTTTATTTGGCTTTCTCGATGTTAAGTGTAATTGATGAGCTATGCATGTCTGCTTTATGTAAACGTCCGCAGGTTCCACTGGATTCTGCTAAGCATTCAACCTGACAAGTCCACAGTTGAAGTCCACGACTCATTAAGTTGGGACCAAGCGTTGTGGTCCGACATGAAAGAAATGCTCAACAAGTAATTTCAATCATTATCGCATTATATCGCCCTCTTTCGTTCGTTCCCTGATGTCAAGTAATTAATAACTCCTTTGTTCATTTTCTTTGCCAAAGCAGGTGTTGGACAATTTTCAAACAGAAGGTAGAAGGTCCATTCAAAGATGAGCTAACTTATAAAACGGTGGAAAGTCCGCAGCAGCCACCGGGGAGTAATTTATGTGGATTCTACGTTTGCGAGTTCATTCGCGAGTTGACCACTGAGCGGAGAACAACTGCTTTCAGCAAAATGCGGGAGAAGATCGACCCAGAACTGCGCGTAGGAGCAATTCAAGAGGAATTGGCGGGATTTCTGCTTAGGGAGGTCATCGATGAAAGGGGAGAACATTATGCTTCGGACGATGAACTACATATGCCTTGATGGCTTGATCTATCTCCATGTAATTAAATAGTTGTATTCTCGCAAGAGATCGAATATTAATTATATATGCATCAACATGTACTGTGTATATAGTAGAGCGTATAATATGCGTACGGAAACGATGGAGAGCACGTCGGCGATGCGAAGAAGGGGGAGACGACGGAGGCACCGGCGAGAGGGAGAGGGGGCACCGGCGAGAGGGAGAGGAGGCACCGGCGAGAAGGAGAGGGGGCACCGGCGAGAGGGGCACCGGCGAGAGGAGAGGGGGCACCGGCGAGAGGGGGCACCGGCGAGAGGGAGAGGGGGCACCGGCGAGAGGGAGACCCTAAACCCTAAATACCAAAAAAAAAAAAGCACTCATTGGTCCCGGTTCGTAACAAGAACCGGGACCAATGAGTCTCTCCCCACGCCCAGCCAGAACTGGCCACGTGGCCACACATTGGTCCCGGTTCGTGGCCCAACCGGGACTAGCATTAGTCCCGATTGGCCAGTCCCGGTTGGGCAACCGGGACTGATGGCCCAACCGAACCGGGACCATAGGCCCATTTTCTACTAGTGTATGCTTGCCGTGCATGTAAATAAACACATCCAGATCGCGACATCTTTGCTTGAGCCTCTGTTGTTTTGCGAGTTGAGGATGAGGATGATGATGTAGTACGATTCCACATGAATCCAGCAGAGGCTCGCGTCCCTGCTACCGAACTCGTTAATCAAAGTATCAGTGGATTAATCTACGAAGCTGCGTCATCGTCATCTCCTTGTGCGACACCAGGTTCATCGCCATCGGTGACGGTCTAGATATTGTTGTTAATCCCGGTGTGAGCTAATCCTGCTGTGGAGTTTAATGGGTGGGCAACTGGAGGTCCTTGGTCGTCACCAAGCATGGCGACATCCCAGCCACCAAACGCTAACCTAACATATCCTAGACATAATAATCGGTGCTGCCTAGTCCTAATTAAATCTACTCTCTAATCAGGTATACTAGGATGCTATTTAGTCCTGATTTACATCATGTGCAGGGCCAAAATAATTTTTTAAATATGTATTTTTTCTATGGACTGGATGTGCCAGGCTAGAAGATATGGAGTGTATGATGGACGGAGGGAATAATTTGGGTGGATGCTGGCTAAAGGTAGGGAAGCAACGAAAATGACGAATGCGTATCTTCTTTTGTGTGGCATTGCCCTCGTAGAATCCTCTTCAGAGACGCAGTGCGCGCGTGTGCGCATACAATCATTCGTTTCACATCGATTTTCGCTGTTTTTTTCACCTTTTCCCCACACACGAGCTGCGATATGCGCCTATCAGGTATCTGCTTTACGCACACGCGAATTCTGCCGGATGTTGGCATTTCTCACACGACTAAAATGCGTGTTATCAACTCTCTTTGACCAAAGCCCAAGGATGTGCGTGACTGTTGATACGAAGTTGTGATTGTACCTACAACTATTGGCCTTGTTTGAGCAAATGAAACAGAAACACAATCCAATCAAATCCTTCCAGAAATCAATATACAATTTTGCCGAAGTGGAGTACAGGTATGTTTCAATAAGTTGTGTCATATACTCTGGCGAGATTTAGCTCAATTGGTTGGAGAAGTGGATGTACAAACCCAGCACCTAGGTTAAAGTACCAGGGATACGAATTTAGATTCCTATTTATACTTGACGATCAGACCATCCTATTTATCCTGAGGATTAGGCTTGGTTATTAAGCAAGATAAAAATCCTAATACTCATGCTTAAAGGTTGTGCGCATTAATAGTTGGTGCAGAGGTCGGGAAGTTAATTCTCCTCCCAATTTTAGGTCGCCCCCGGTGGCGGCGGAGAGGGAACCCTAGATGCGCCCACCCAACCCTCCTCAGCCCTCTCCCTCCCGTCCGTGGCGGGGTCTTTTTCATACCTCACGTGGGGGGGGGGGGGGGGGGGGGGGGGGGGGTCTACGCGAATTTTGATGATGTGGTAGGTTTGTGAGGTATAGCACTTGGTTCCGATCAGGTCCACCCCTTTGTCAAGGTTTGTAGGTGTAGCGATTATCATCTGGATGGTGGCTTCGGTTGATCGATGTATCTCTTTGAATGCTTGGTGGTTTCTGTTTTCTATTATTATTAATAAAACGGTTGTGTGATCCTTTGAATGCAGAGGCTGGGGGTACACCCTCCATTTCGAAAAAATATAGTCTTGACAAAGCAATTTCTGAGAACAAAACCATGTGACCGTGAGAACAAGTTTTTTAAGCTTCATGAGAACAAGTTTAGTTAGGCTACCTCATTCTGCTCGGAAGTCCTGCACGTTTGATGGAGACCTTGGTAACTAGATTTTCATAAATTAGCGGGGAATTGTATACATCAGATGATAACAAGTGTATAATTGTATAAGAGCATACCAATAATAAAATCAACATTTGCAAGAATACTAGAATTCACATTATATTGTTCATTGGTGACCAGTCTATATAATGTTGTTTCACTACAGTAAAAAAGCATGTACACCTTGTTAAATTTAGACTTCCTAGACAATTTGATCAAAAAGTGAGTAAAGATAATGTCATGGCTTAGTTTATACTCTACAAGTTTTTATAATATGTTTACTTAATCATATACTAGAAACCGCTATTGAGATTTTCTAAGATCGTACTCTTTACATATCTTCCATAATTATGTATAAATTTGTAGACAAAATAGTTCAAGAACAAACTTCTGTCACAAAATATTTTCAATATTTTCAATGATATTCAGTACAAACAATTAATATCAACTAATATTTACTAGCATTGTTAGTTATTGGTTAACTATGCAAACAATAGAAATTATACATGTAATAATATAACATGTTAAAAAAATACGATTTAGCAAAGTATAAAATTTTAGTATAAATTGTATTTATTTCGATTCACCCCAAGCCCAAATTTTCTTTGGACGGCTCTACGTAGGTGCTACATAGGGCTGCTTCAAAACTGTTAACATTGAGTACAACCAGTGAGCTCGGAGGAATATAGAACATCAACGCCATGGGTATGGGTCTAAGATTACTCAGACCCGACAGCGTTGGATCTCCTGTGAAAAAGATTCACCGAGAGCGAGCTCGATCAACGACCCCACATGTCTATGATATAAAATATATGTAGTGTGTTTATGATGTTTTTGGTGTTGTAGAGTTTTTCACATGTTACAAACTCGTATGTGTTTTGCTGTAAACGAGAGAGAGAGAGAGAGAGATTGCCCATATGTTGCAAATGTTACTTTCATCGCGGCAATGTTTTTGTGGGGTGTTGCAAGTGTTGGCCTCCATATTGCAGTTGTATGGTGATTGTCCTCTGCATACACATTTTTTGCTGCATGGATATCTTTAATGTTGTGATGTCTTTCCGACCGAAGGAATGTCGCGTGGAGGATGCTATAAAGTGGACGGACGGCTCAGTCTCATGTTCTAGGAGATCCGACGGCAGGGAAGGCGGCCCATCTGCACTCCGCCTCACAAACGCCTAATCCAAAGGGCTACCCACGAGAACTTGAGAAGCTAGGGTAGGTGACATCTTTTCTCTTTGTTGTCGTTGAAAGTTGAAGCTACGATACGAGAGATTGTTCTTAGCGTTTAGATCGGAGGCTCACAAACGGGCCTACGGAACCGCCCAGCATTGGTCCGTTCATTTCCGGTGGTGGCTGGCTGGAGTCGCCGGGTCAAAAAGTTGCAGGCCCAGCTAGTGCAGAACACCCTTCTACTCCACGCGATACGGACATGGACATGCCAGTCACGCCCACTCGACCGGTGGTGCGGGGAGGACCTACGTCGTGATGCCTGATCATATGAGCAGATCACTCTGCAGCTCCTCTCTCCTCTGCTTCTCGTATGTTCGATGCTAGAAGTGGAGAAGTCGAGTTCGGACGTGAATCTCGTCGCCGAGCATAGTTGAAGTGAAGTGCCAGGATCTTTCTAACAAGGCCGGTGAGTGCCAGGATCTACTTTTGACTTCCTGTCCCTGAGATCTGATCGGGCAGTCCGGAACGCGGCTTCTGCATGTCGATGGTCATGGCGTCCATGACTGTTTTACGAGCACGCCGATAGACCAAACCAACCTCCCATGAACTCCTGTCTGCCTCTCGTTAGTTTCCTCCCATCCGATCGTGTTTGGTACAGGGTCCATACATTCACATCGATCCTTGTTACTTTAGAATATTTCGTGCGCCTGGATTTATTTATGCGCCGCCAGGCAAAACCTCTGGTGGTGTACCGTGCCGCTGGCGTTGGAATGTGCAGAGACGACTCTGGAGTCTGGAGAAATAGATGTACAGCACCTCGTCACCAATCTTGAGGAAAGAGAACATTTGTTGAAGCTATTTGTCTGCGAGCAGTTAGCGACATGACGCACTTTGGTTCGTAAGATAGCTCCAATTGGCGTGCTCTGCTGAGCTAGGGGCTTGCGACACCCAATACAAAACACTGTCTTTGGTTTATTATGCGTTTTTCTTTTTCAAACTTTCAGCTGCAAACCACCCAGCGCGCACACGGTTTCTAGATATGTGTTTTGTTTATAGTGGTAAGCCTGAATTTTGAGAGAAAAATAAGAATATTGGTACAGATGATACTAGTAATTTTTATCAGCAAACGCTAGCTTTGGCAGAGGTCATTTGGATGAAAACCAAATGGAAGCAAGCCATTTTGCCAATTATTTGGCAGATTATATGACTACAATCCGCAGATAGAGATGGGAGTTGGTCATCAATAGGGTACCTATACACTCTTTAGTTTTTTTTGAACTAAAGAGGGTATAGGGTTACCTAATGATGATCCACTCCCATCTTTACAACAGACCATACTTCCAATTTACTATTCCTAGTTTCCTACGCATTCTGCTGAATTATCTCGTCTCCTGCGTAACATTCAAATGCATCTATACTACATGCCTCTTTGGATTACAAGAATTAGAAAAATGTAGGAATAGAAAAAAAATGCAGGATAAGATGTCACGTAGTGTGGATTTCTCTAGGATTCAAAGCATACATAATTTGTGTTCCCGCAATCATACGATCCAAAGAGCCTTTATAGGAAAATATTCCTAGGATTCAAAGAGACTACAATTCGAGACCAAACGTTGCTAGAAACGACATTTTGTTTCTAGCAATTCAAATGTAGAGCGGACAATGGGTTCATAGTCAACTTTCTCAGTGTCCAGGTATGTACGTCACGCAGATCAGTAAAATCATATGTGCAGCTTAGTCCCGTTGTGCATTCCCTTGCAAACAGCATGAAGAAATTTATCTCAGATCTAGTGAGATATTGGCATTGAATCATATACTAGTTGGAGATTTACAGTTTTTTCTGCAAAAGAGGATTTTTTTTTTTTACTCCAGATCAAATGATGTGGTATGTCCGATGTGAACATGAAAAAAAGGGATAACATTATCTCCACTCCAGAAGCTCTAAGCCTTCCAGAGTTTATCACGCTGAGGTGAATGATGTCATGTTTGCAAATAAGTCTACTTCGTTGCTTGCAAGAATCCTTTCCCATGGAACAAACAAAGAACAGTTTCAGATGGCATAAAGTAATTTGTCTACTTTGGAAGTACTTGTCCTAGACTTCGCTCTGCCAATTTTTTTTTTTTGAATGGTCACCGGGGGAGGGAGAAGACCTCCACCTGAATTGTATCATTTTCTGTTTAATGGGTTCAAGCGAACCGAATTTTACAGGGAGGAACGGAGAGAAGACAAAACAAAAACAACGCACACCAACACACACAAAGGGGGCGGGGAGAGGGGTACAGGTGCACTTAAGAAGCACTATCAGGCGTGCTCGCATGACGACCATCACCAGGAAGACGGGCAGGACAGAGCCAGAGGAGTGCGTCCGACGCCGTCGAAGGGCATCACAATCCCGAGACATTGCAGGACACCACCACCTGCTTGCATGGCGACTACCCACAAGCTTGGCGAACCAGGAGTACACGGGGACCAACGAGTGAAGCTGGCATAGCCGAAGGGCCTTACTCCACCGAGAGAGCGATGCAGACACGAGCTCGCGCGGCTGAAAGTGCCAGAACTGCGAGGAGTTTTTGCCAACGCATCGAAGGGCATTGCAAGACCGAGAATCTACCAGTGTCACGAACCTTGACCCCGAGCTCAGCCAAAGGGGCAGCCCCAGCACTCTGCGAGGTGGGGAGGCGACCTCGCCGCCGAAGGGGGTGATCCACGAGACGCACCAACAACACGAAGCTCGCGACAAAGTCGCAACCATCCCCATCAGAATTAGCCAAGTTTGCAGGCCAACAAGAGCTGAGATCGAAGGGCACCAAACCAGCCCAAATGACGCCACCGGACAAGCAGCACGATGTTCCTTGCGACGCCTTCAACAAGGAAAACGATGCCCACAGGCACCGTCGTCGCGGAGCTTTCGCTCGGACCACAACAAGAAGTTGACAGGAGGTGCAACACCAAGACCACGCCCACAACAAGGTTGAACGACGCCATTCCAGCGCCGTCGTGGCCGGCTCTGGTATCAACCAGAGCAAGGATTTCTCCAAGGTACGCACCTCGAATGTCAGCTGCCCGTCGTGCGCCTGGAGGGGACGGCAAGCCCAGCACCTGCCGAGACAAGAGCGCAGTCCGACAGGGCCTGCAGGGCGGCCGGCACAGCGGGGCGGAGCCGCGGCGGAACTCACCCTGCGCATCGAGAAGCCGCAGAAGAAACGCCGCGGCAGCACCGGCAGGGGATTCAGCCCTGCGCAGCCGAACAGGAGGGGGGAGCTCAATTCCGGCGAGCTCGAGGAGAGCGCACACGGGCTGAGATGAGGCCGCCAACCAGCGGCCAGCGAGGGGAAGGACGAGGCCCGCCGGAGACGGGAACAGCGGCAGCGGCCGCCGACACGATTTTGGATCTCAGGGGAGGAGGAGAAGCTTCGGGCTGCTCGGTGGGATCCCGCGACCTTTGTCACAGGCCGCCGCCACCGCGGCGGAGGCCGGCGGCAGCGGCAGCGGGGAGGGGGGAGGCTGGGAGCTCTGCCAATATCACATCGCTCCAGTAACCTATGCTTATGTATTCGTGTTCAAGAATGACATAATTAACCGTGTGATGGGCACTTTTAACCAGTGACTGTTTCCAGCATTATGCTAAAAAAAATAGCCAGTATGATGTCTTCTAAGGCATCAGCATCACATGCAGCAACTCAACATAAAGTGAAATGTGTTTCACAATTTCAGTGAGCATGCCCAAATGGCCAAATCAAGGGGAAAAGGAACATTTGTTGCGAATTAACTGGGAGTGAAATATCACCTGGCTGCATGCTTAGTTGGCTTTGTCCAATTCAACTCCATTGCAGTAGATGATACAACACTTTGGTGCTCCAGAGAAAGAAAGAAAGAAAGAAAGAGAAAAAAAAAGTTTTATAGAGGACCATGTGCCCATTATGTACCCAGAAGAAAAAATATGTAGGGGGCTCCAACCTGACATGGACTACTCCCTCCGATCCATATTAATTGTCGCTGCATTTCTATATGCATACTGATGCTGATGATCTGATTTAAGGCCCATAAAAGCTCAGTGGACATGGGCTGCTACATGGGCCATCAAAGTGATACCATTTTAGTTGCTACTGAAATCAATCCATCTCTGCATACAGACATACAGTGGTCTGAAATTGAGATAACCTATTTGCCACAGTTTGAATCAAGGAGTACTAATGCTGAAAACTGTAAGTATGCTTTATATAGTTTGATATGCATCTCTATCCATGTTAGTAAACATCTAGTATTTCTTAAAACGGGGTTAAACAGTTCTTTAACGTTTAGAAAACAAGAGGAGTTTCTATATAGCTTCCACATTCAGTCTAAGGGACTTCTTGTTGAACAAACATGCATAAACTGTTTAACTAGTTAATTATTTTATATAACAGAAAAGAAGAGGAGTTTCTATATAGCTTGTTGGCTGTACACGACGATCAACACAAACCGTTAAAACAGGGTCAAAGCTAAACTTGCATCCACCATAACAAAATACAAGTTTCTATTTTAAATTTATTGTGAATACAGCATCCCGCTGTTTAAAACAACGGAGTATAAGAAAAACTTCACAGGGTTTGGAACTGCTTTAGTATTTTTATTTTTATTTTTATTTACTTTTTTATGCAACACCTATCAATTCTGCAAATTGATATCATGATATGGATATCGATACGGTTTAGATGTCATCTGCTCCATACGCACCCCATTCCCACCAGTAGGTCCAACGTCATTGACCATGACAAGGACACAAATGAAATTATATACAAATCCTACATAGAAGTGGCATGCTCCTAAATAGAGGAAATTGCCTTCACCATTCTCATGAAATGCAACCGATCAAACAAAGAGAATCAAGACATCTACAGAAACCTTGAGGATTAGTTTATGGATCTTACCATAATACTTCTGCAATCAGTCAATTCATCATATAAAACATCGCCACACGCCTTACATTTCAATATTTCCAGAATATTAATAAATTGAGCTCCAGACCAGATCATGTACTCGCAGTTAATATCTAAAACTGCACGAACCAGCCTATGTCAGTGGACAGGGAGGTGATTTTTACTCGTTGCTCGATATGCTTCTTGCAGCTTCTGTTACCGAGAATAATGTCTGCAAATTCCATTTGCAGGATCTCGACCTCAGAATCATCTGTATCTTCCGGTTCTGGAGAAGAAAGGCACATACTACAAATATCGTTTCCTGAGCTAGTCCGTCGACGTCCTTTTGTGCCATTTAAGTCTGGTGTCCTTTCAATAGTGTTCACAAAATTTTCCTTCATAGCATTACGCCAGACTGGTTGAGCTACCTCAAGAAATCTAAAGAAGGCCAAGACAGGAAGATCAACACTTCCTATATCAGGTTCTTCTATGTCATCTCGTCATGGTAATCTGAACCACCGAGCTTCAGAAGCTCATAAGTATCTGCCAGATCGCTCAATCCTGTTGAAGGAAAATACTTCAGTTAACTGCATTGAAGTTTCAGATAAAATAGATGAAAACTTAAGACACATCATTATTGTGTGCATAAATGACTTAAATGAACTATTGTTATGATTGCAAAATGATTCTGCTGTTCATACCAGATAGTTTCCCATCGCTTCGATAGGCCTCAATACCGTGCAGACCAGCAGCTTTCAATCCTTTATAACAGGAACAGGATTTTTCAATGCCCACGGATGAGCCAAAACTGCTTGCCCCCAGTTCTGCAAATTAATTGCACAACAGATTCCCAGCTGGCTCACTACCGCTGCAAATGAACAACAGAAATCCACATTAATAAATATAGGAAGCACCTGGCGTGAAATGAAAAATATTATTACACAGAAGAAAATACTTACGTAGCATAAGCAGGCCCTCCATCATACAGGTATCTGCTAAAAGCTTGCCTAAGATTATCAACATATCCAGCTTCAACCATGGCACGCGCCACGTGCACCCGTCCTGGAGCCACTCCATTCCCAGCTATATTACACACATTTTCAAACTTCAAGTTCATATCCAGGTTTCTAAGTTTTGATAACATCTTCTTTGCACGCGTATACCGGCCTTCCCTGATGCTAGATAGAACCTTCTCCAGCTCCTGGGATTTAGCAGGCCCCCAGCTACCATAGTATGCGAGAATATGAACAGGTTCTTCGGCTCCTGGTCCATTACTTTCAGAACAAATAACAACTTTTGAGAATTAACAACATCAGCGTGACCAAAGCATGTTAGAGATTTTAGGGTGGTGAGAAGAGGGTTTACCTAGGCGAAATAAACGGCGCTTATCTCAACAGCAGGGATGATCCTGATTGAGAATTCCCTTGCGGACTCCATCGCCTCTGGGACACCAGCCATGGTGTCATGATCAGTCAGTGCGAGCACTTTCACCTGTGCTGGTCACCAGGTAAGCAGAATTAGTGTACAAGGCATTAGAATTCCGAAACAACAAATATGTATAATCGTCAGTCGTACTCTCGAAAAAACAATCGATCAATCAAGCGCAATGGTATTCCCCGATTGATTTCGCGGTTGCACTTGCACTTGCAGGAGATCCTCGAACTGATGTGGTTCGTCATCTATGTCTCTGGATTAATTATTGGGCTCTTTTACAGAAGTAACGCGAAAGCAAAAAAAAAAACTGTAACAACCCGCATCAGACTGGAACAGGTGGTGGCTGAGGTGTTTAGCAGCGCAGGAGGATGAGCCCGAACATGTTATTACGAGGAAACTCAAGAACATGGAGCTACAGTTCACATCTGCATTTATTTTTTTAAACAAGTGCTTGATTTTGCCCCTTGAACCTTTTTATGGTGTTTCCGCTGTTTGTCATTTCTATTTTGGTTTCACTTCAGAGTTGTACAATGCGTCAGCAAAATAGTTTTAGAACGAGAGTTTATACTGCTGGTTTCAGAGTGCAATGCTGGGTTTCACTTCAGAGTTATTTTACAGATTAAAGAGGAGAGACATAGCACAGTTGTTTCGTCGAGCACGTCGAGGGGAAAAGGAAACGCTTACCCCATTGCGGTGCGCTCGCTGCACGAGCGCCGCGGGCGAGAGCGAGCCGTCGCTGCGCGCCGAGTGCGCGTGCATCTCCACCGCCACGCGCGGCCGCCGCCTCCCAAACTGCGACACCTCCTCGTCGTCGTCGCCCGCCTCGCCGCGGCGGGCCCACCGGAGCACGGACCGCAGCGCGGCCAGCTCCTCCTCGCTCGGCGTCCTCCGCTCTTCTTCTTCTTCTTCTTCTTCCTCCTCGCCGGCCCCTGCTTCTGCTCCAGCTGATCGGCCTCGTCCGGTGGTGCGCGTGCGGGCGTGGCATTGGCCTCCGCGGAGGCGGCCGTCAGCGCCTCTCCCTGTTCCTCGGTCGTAGGAGCGGCGGGGTGAGTGGTCGTCGTCGTCATGTGGATGTGGGCGTGGAAGGTGCAGGCAGGCGCTACAGCAGCAGAGGTTTGGGCGTGCGTGCGCGAGGGCGTGGGGTAATAAAGAGGAGGGGCCTGGGAAAGCCGTGGTCAGGGGCTTTTAAGAGGAGATTGAGCGGTCGCATCAGCGACAGCAAAGGGAGGGAGGAGGGGCAAATTCAAAAAAAAAGGGAGGGAGGAGGGGCCGCCGCGCTCGTGTCGTGTGCCCGTCGTCGTCTCGGCCCAATCACTATGCTCTGCTCATGATGGTGCTCGTGCGAGAGCCGAGAGACCGATGCCGAAGCGGTGAAAAACGACGAAACTGATCATGCTAAAAAAATATATATATTTTTTTTAAAAAAACATTAATTCGGAAAATAGCGCGCGTTTTACAGAATTTTGGAAAATAGCGCGGCGTCGGCAACGGCCGGGCCGAAACCATCTGCTTTCGGCACGGGCGACGCAGAAAGCCAGGTTTCGGCATCGGCGGGGCCGAAAGTGAGGCTTCGTCAGGACCGCAGCCGACAGTGCATGCGCGCAGACCGCGGTGGCAGGCCTGGCCCACTGCTTTCGGCTCGAGCGGTGCCGAAAGGTGGGTTTCGGCACGGGCGACGCCGAAACCTGCTGGATAAGCAGGCCGCGCTCGGCTCTCTTCTTCTTCCTCCGTCGACTGCTTCTCTCTCTGTTCTCTCTATTCTTTCCTCTGGTTCGAAATACCACCGAATCTTACCAACAAAAAATCTCCACAAGCTCACAGATTGAAAAAATAGAGTAGAGGAGGGTTGGGGCATCTCCGATATGTTGATGGGATAGCTATTTGTAGAGGCGTTTGGGGGTGTGGAGGTGGAGCAATGGTGGTCAACAATGGTGGATAGTGGTGGTGCATGCTGTTGTTGGGCAAGGAGAGGGTTGATGCAGTGGTGGTGGTGCTAGATTGAAGCCAGGCAGCGGGAGCTACACACGCGTCAAGGGTAAACCTTAATCCCTAAATTTTTTAGGTTAAATTTGAATATAGTTTGTGGGTAGATGTATAATATTTGTTTGCATTAGTGTAGATATATTTCGTCGGTTAGATATATCGTATAATTTTATTAGGATTAATATTAGCATTGTAGATATATTTTGTCGGTTAGATATATTGTATATTTTGATTCGGATTAATATTACCAGTGTAGATATATTTGTCGGTTAGATATATCTTATAATTTTATTAGGATTAATATTAGGAGTGTAGATATATTTGGTCGGTTAGATATATTGTATATTTTGATTCGGATTAATATTAGGAGTGTAGATATATTTCATCGGTTAGATATATCGTATAATTTTATTAGGATTAATATTAGCAGTGTAGATATATTTTGTCGGTTAGATATATTGTATATTTTTATTAGGATTAATATTAGTAGTGTAGATATATTTTGTCGGTTACATATATCGTATAATTTTATTAGGATTAATATTAGGAGTGTAGATATATTTGGTCTGTTAGATATATTATATATTTTGATTCGGATTAATATTAGGAGTGTAGATATATTTCGTCGGTTGGATATATCGTATAATTTTATTAGGATTAATATTAGCAGTGTAGATATATTTTGTCGGTTAGATATATTGTATATTTTGATTCGGATTAATATTAGTGGTGGTTGTAATTTTTAGATATATCCGGTGTGTAGTATTTGACGATGGAAAAAATTTGTCTAGATAATGGAAGTGGTACATATTGTAGTGCACTATGGTGCCGGTACAGTCCGTACAACTGAGTCAGGGGTTGATCTTCGTGAATTTGATAATTTGGAGATTCAGTTGACAGAGCCAGAGAAAGTGGAAATTAGAGTTGTCCAGTGCTATTTCACGGTGAATTTTGGTTACGATCCTAATTTCTGGATGGTTAGGATTCAGTCGCTATGGACCAAATCCCGGACAAATATTTACTAGGAGTTGTTGTCGCTTGACCGGACAAAGCAGTGGGTTTCTAGGCTAGCGTCATGCAAACGCTGAGGCACAAAACCAGAAGTGCTACTGTCGTTTGTTTTGAAGGGGAGAGTAGTGAAGCAACTAGTTCGCTGATGACCCACAAGTATAGGGGATCGCAACAGTCTTCGAGGGAAGTAAAACCCAAATTTATTGATTCGACACAAGGGAGCCAAAGAATATTTATAAGCCTTAACAGATGAATTGTCAGTTCAGCTGCACCTGGAAATAGACTTGCTCGACACAGTTTATCAGTAGCAACAGTTTTATAGCAGTAGCAGTAGTAAAATAATAGCAACAGTAAAATAAAAGCAGCAGTAATAATTGTAGTAGACAGCAGGATTAAAATACTGTAGGCATAGGGATGGATGAACGGCGTTGCATGGATAAGATAATTCATATAATAGTCAAGCGTAGGGCATTTGCAGATAGATAATAATAAAGTATCCAGGTAATAATCAATCATAGGCATGTGTTCCGTATTTAGTCGTACGTGCTCGCAATGAGAAACTTGCACAACATCTTCTGTCCTACCAGCCCGTTTGCATCGGGGCCTCAAGGGAAACTACTGGTAATTAAGGTGATCCTTTTAATAAAGCACCGGAGCAAAGCATTAACACTCCGTGAACACATGTGATCCTCACATTACAGCCATCCCCTCCAGTTATCCCAATTGTTGTCACTTTGGGGTCTCGGGTTCCGGACAATTATATGTGTAAACAACTTGCAGATATGATCTAAAAAATATTATCCTCATGATTCAATAACATGTTCAGATCTGAAATCATGGCACTCGGGCCCTAGTGTCAAGCATTAAGCATAACAAGTTGCAACAATGACATAAAGTACTAACAACGGATACTAGGCACCATGCCCTAACAATCTGATATCTATTACATGAATGATCTCATCCAATCCCTACCATCCCCTTCAGCCTACAGCGGGGATTACTCACACATGGATGGGGGAATCATGGATGGTTGATGGAGAGGCGTCGGTGATGATGATGGCGATGATCTCCTCCAATTCCCCGTCCCGGCAGGGTGCCAGAACGGAGTTTCTGGTCCCCGAAATAGGGTTTCTGGAAAAAGCGTCGATCCTCCTCGGGTTTTTAGGTCAAGGGGAATAAGTAGTCGAAAGGGGGACGCGAGGTGGTGCCGAGGCGGCCACACCACCCCCGGCGCGGTTCAGGCCTGGCCGCGCGGGCCCATGGTGTGGGGCCCTCGTGGCCCCCTCCGTCTCGTCTTCTGGCACCGTGTGTCTTCTGGAAAAATAGGAACTTAGGATATTTTTCGGGATTTTCCCGAAACTTGACTTTCTGCACAAAAATAAGACACCAGGGCAATTTGCTGAAAACAGCGTTAGTCCGTGTTAGTTGCATTCAAAACACACAAATTAGAGGTAAAACAACAGCAAAAGTGTTCGGGAAAGTAGATACGTTTTGGACGTATCAACTCCCCCCAAGCTTAGCTTATTGCTTGTCCTCAAGCAATTCAGTTAACAACTGAGTGCGATAAAAGAAACTTTTACGAACACATTTGCTTCATATGATGTAAATATTCTCACTATATGATCAAGTACTTAGGCAATTCATAATAAAGGAATGTAGATAATGCCACCTAGTAGCTATGTGAACTATGAAAAGATACCAACACACTAAGAATAATAACATGAAATAAATCCATTTGCAGGATTGCAATGTTCATAATAAGATATGATAAAGTGGTATCTCGCTTGCCTTTATTTGTAGAGCAAAACATAAATGCCAAGGCACCTCTGAAGTTCAAGTGAGGACTAGAGGTAAAAATATCAAAGATAAGAGCATCAAAGTTATACCACAGTTAACCGTATTCTGGGACAAGCACATTACACTAAGAATGACAGTTATGCTCTCGAGAAGGTGCTCAAAGAAAGGATGGTGACTCAACATAAAAATAAAAATTGGCCCTTCGCAGAGGGAAGCAGGGATTTAACATGTGCTAGAGCTTTTTATTTATAAAACAGAGGTAAAAATTGTTTTGGGAGGTGGTTGTTCCTGTCAACGAATCAGAAAATGGAAAGTACAATATGACCCCTGCCAACCAGACTTTTAAGAGCGGCTCCCATGAAGGACGTTATTTCTACCAGCAAGGCAGATCATCCCTCTTTTCTCTTTTGTTTACACATGCAGATATTTCACTGGTATCATTGCTTGTCTGATAAATCAGGGCAAAAATGTGAAGAGAATTAAGCGGTTAAAGTTGTAATTAATCGGGACTGGGCACCCCATTTGCCAGCTCTTTTTGCAAAATTAATGGATAAGCGGATGTATATGCCGCTAGTCCGGTGGTAAAGTCTGTTTGACAAGTGACATAAAGACATCCACCCCGTCCTCATGAGCTAAAAACAGTGTCACAAAATGAGAAGTATTTTGAAGGTTTTAAAGGTAGCACATGAAAATTTACTTGGAATGGTTCGAAATACCATGCATAGGAATTTTTGGTGGACTCTTTGGGATAACTTGGTTTTTAAGGATTTGGAAGCACGAGCAGCATTCCCGCTCAGTACAAGTGAAGGCTAGCAATAGACTGGGAAGCGACAATCAAGAGAGCAATAACCGTCATAATCATGCTTGCGACAGAATAAAATTAACGGTGGCATAAAATGATACTAGAACTCTGAGGCAAAATAAATCATCAAGGCTTAATTGACTTTTTGTTTTTCAGTCATGAGCATGCGTGAGCATGTGCCAAGTCAATTCAAGTGAACATTCAGAGGAGGATACCACCATGTCATACCCTTTTATGAATAGAACAATGCAAGCAAATATCTATATGACATGTTATATACTATTAGTGAATTGGAACAATCATATGAAAAACATGAACTACTAAGCATCCATTAAATAACATTGCCCCTCATACGAATCAGCTAAGCATGTCCACATGAGAGAGTATATGTACAAAAATGAAAAACAAATAGAGTTCATACCAGCCTCTCACCACAACTCGAGTTGTCATACATCGTCATTATTGCTTTTCACTTGTGGCTTGAATGATATGAAATGATAACCAAGCTCCAATGGAGTCACGGAAGACTGTTGAACTCTGCAATAACTATACAAAACAAGAAGAACAACAAATATTTTTGGGTTTTCGATTTGAAACGAACAAAGAAAGAAACGAACAAATAAAGCAAAATTTTTGGATTTTTGAATACTAAACCGAAGCTAAAAGATAAAGCAAACCAGTACTAAAAGTACACAAGAGGTAAACAAAGAGAAATAACAGAAATATTTTTGGTCTTTTTGGGTTTTGGAAAATAAAATCAAAACAAGAAACAACAATGAAAAAGAAAGAAAACGAAACATGGATATACAAAGTACCGACCGAATATGATATAAAAGTGAGTGAGATGTCGGTGTACCTCCCCCAAGCTTAGGTTTTTGGCCTAAGTGGAGATCAATCATCCCATGAGGGCCACGCAGGGGCGCCTCCAGTGTATGACGAAGAAGATCCCTCGTCCTGGTGTGAGCTCCAGGATGCACCGGTATAATCCTCAGGGGGCGCCTCGTACGTGGGTTGCTGCTGCTCGGGGTAGTGCTGCGAGTGGAAGTTGAGCGCACCTAGATGCTCGTCCAATTCCTCCTTTGATAGTGACAACGGCTTCCTGAAAATACTGAACAAACTAGGCTGCGGCAAAGGAACTTCCTTTTCGGTTCCGTCAGTAAACAAAACTTTATAAACTAGACAACCTGCATGAGAGTTAGGTGTAATAAAATGATGAAGCTTCATAGCAGCGAGGTCAAGCCTTTGAGGGGGTAACAACTCATAAGTAGGATCAACAGGAAGGCCTAGATAAGCTAAAACACGCGCATCAATAATTCCTCCAAAGATTGGTCCTTTTGCGGCAAGGCGACGAGCAATCAAAGCACCGAGGTTATAATTTTTATTATTCTTAAGTGCAGCAGCCAGAAAAGCTAAATGGTAGTTTGAAATGTTACTAGTGTTTTCTCTAGCATGAACACTCGTGGCAAGATAATAAGTAAAATATCTAATGGCTGGGAGCTGAATGTTCCTTATCCTGCCACGCTGCGCTGTACGGTCATCATCATAAGTCACCTCCCGGTAAAGTTCCAGTAGCTCGGGAGGTTGCCCCTGAATTCTTCTTGATGTCCCAGATGGAGCAATACCTACGACTCTGCAAAATCTTTTCACATCCATGGTGTAAGGTTTATCATAAATTTTAAATGCAACAGAGGGACTGAAATGGTGTTATTGAAGGTAAAGCTCTCAACAAAAATCATGGTGAGCCTTGCATATTGCTCACTCTCATCCTGCATAAACTCCATCAAACCAACTTTGTTAACAAGGAATAAGAAATCATCAAGGATCCCTGCATCTCTCAAAAAGTCAGTACAAGGGAAGATAGATGCATGTGCAACACCATCATCCCCTTCATCACCAATCCTTGGTGTCATAAGGTCCTCAATGTAGGATGGCCTACATCGAGCAGCAGACCTTGAAGGCCTCGTTGCTCTTGGTGCTTCCTGATACGTCTCAAACGTATCTATAATTTTTGATGTTCCATGCTTTTTCTATATCAATATCACATGTTTTATATATACTTTATATCATATTATGATATTTATTGGACTAACCTATTAACAAGATGCCACAGTGCCAGTTTATGTTTATTATGTCTGTGTATTGCAGAAAAGGACCGAAAACCAAAGTGCTCGGAAAAATCCAGAAAAATTACAGAAATTCTATTTCGCCAGAAGACCCACGGAGCCAGAAGGGCAAGTCCAGCGGAGGCCCACGGCCTCCACACCATGCCTCCGCGCGGCCTGGAGGGGGGCGGCGCCGGGGGGTGGTGTGGACGGCTCGTGCACCCCCTCGCGTTGCCCTTTGGCCTATATATTGCTCCTACCCCGAAACCCTAAAAAAATGGACGATTTCTCCAGAAGAGTTCCGTAGCTCCGCCGCCACCAAAAACCCTAATTCGGGGACAGAAGTCTCTGTTTCGGCACCTTGTCGGGACAGGAAATTGCCCCCGGAGCCATCTCCATCGACGCCACCGCCATCTTCATCGCCGTTGCTGCCCCCCATGATGACGAGGGAGTAGTTCTTCATCGGGGCTGAGGGCTCTACCGGTAGCTATGTGGTTTATCTCTCTCTCCCATGGTGTGATCTTTATGTGATCATGAGCTTTGTAATCTAGTTGAATCCATAGATGTTACTCTTCATTATCTTATATGCTACTTGAGTGGTTTTATTAATGTAAACTCCGGAGTCACCTTTGTCCTATGGTGCGAAGTTGACAGTGTGCGCACCGTGTGTGGCTCTTATGCTAAAGATTACATGATTACTTATCATGAGTTATTATTTGTGTTGGATGTCTCTATGAAATTGTGGTGTTTGTCTAGTACTATTTAGGGCGCTCAAGTTGACAGTGTGGGTTCCCTAGATGTGGAATGCGACTTTAAGGTGTGCTTTTATAGCCCTACGCAGTGGATAGGTGTTCGTTATCCAACTAGAGAATAATTCAGAGTAGCATAGTGAAGAGGAAATATCTATGTATTCAATTATATTATTATTGTTGAGAGTGTCCACTAGTGAAAGTATGATCCCTAGGCCTTGTTTCTAAGCATTGAAACACCGTTTACAACCAGTTCTGCTACATGTTTGCTTGCTGCCATTTTTATTTCAGATTGCAATTACCACTTATAATCATCCATATTACTTGTATTTCACTATCTCTTCGCCGAACTAGTGCACCTATACACCTGACAAGTGTATTGGGTGTGTTGGGGACACAAGAGACTTCTTGTATCTTAATTGCAGGGTTGCTTGAGAGGGATATCTTTGACCTCTACCTCCATGAGTTCGATAAACCTTAGGTGATTCACTTAAGGGAAACTTGCTGCTGTTCTACAAACCTCTGCACTTGGAGGCCCAACACTGTCTACAAGAATAGAAGCGTGCGTAGACATCAAGCTATTTTCTGGCGCCGTTGCCGGGGAGGTAAGGTAAACGGTACTCACATCCTCTGGCTACTAAGCTCTGTTGCCGGCGTGTGAGTGCTTGATGACGTGAAACACACGTTCGTTGGGAGACCCCAAGAGGAAGGTATGATGTAGTCAGCAGCAAGTTTTCCCTCAGAAAGAAACCAAGGTTATCGAACCAGTAGGAGCAGCAACTCTTCAGAAGGTTGTCAACGGCGCTAGAAAAATAGTGTTGTTGATGGGAGTCTGGACTGTTGACGTGGAATCTGCACACAACACAATCAAACTACTTTGCCCCAACGAAACAGTGAGGTTGTCAATCTCACTGGCTTGCTGAAAACAAAGGATTAAACGTATGGTGTGGAAAATGAGTATTAAATTGCAGAGAATGAAAAAGGAACAGTTTGCAGTTTGTGGTTGTTTAATCAGTGTAAAAGAATGGACCGGGGTCCACAGTTCACTAGTGGTGTCTCTCCATAAAAGATAACTAACATGTTGGGTGAACAAATTACAGCTGGGCAATTGACGACGGCGGCGTCTCTGGAACTTTTCGTGGATATTTGCTCCGGTACTTAGGGTTTTCGCGTCGGGGGGAATAAGTAGGCGAAAGGGCGGCGGCTGGAGAGGCCCGTGGGGCCCACACCACCCCAGGGCGCGGCAGAGGGGGGCCCCGCGCCCTGGCCACGTGTGGGGCCCACGTGGCTCCTCTCCGTCGCCTCTTTGGTCCGTCAGATGAGTTCTGGTAAAATAGGGACTCCCGTGTAGTTTCGTCCAATTCCGAGAATATTTCCAGACTAGCTTTTCTGGAATACAAAAACAGCAGAAAACAGGAACTGACACTTCGGCATCTTGTTAATAGGTTAGTCCCAAAAAATGTATAAAAGTGATATAAAGTAGATGCAAAACATGTAGCAATTGGTATAAAACAAGCATGGAACCTCAAAAATTATAGATACGTTTGAGACGTATCAGCATCCCCAAGCTTAGTTCCTACTCGTCCTCGAGTAGGTAAACGATAAAAACAAGATAATTTTTGAGGTGACATGCTACTATCATAATCTTGATCATATAATATTGCAAGGCACATGTAAATGAATGAAGTGATCCAAGTCAATGGTCTATAATTTGCTATCAAATAGATAATGAGTAAACAATGAATCACACAAGCTAAACGTTTTCATGAATAGTACTTTCGAGACAAGCATCAAACAGTTTTGCATAAGTGTTAACTCATAAAGCAATAATTTCTAATAAAAGGTATTTAATCAACACAAAGGAAGAATTTAGTTTCAGCATTTGCTTCAACTTTCAACATATTTATCTCATGGATATTGTCAACACAAAGTAGTATAACAAGTCCAATACATTGCATATAACGCATGTTGTAACAAAATTGACACTAGTGTTTGCTTGTGGAAGACAGAAAGAATAGGAAAACTGACTCAACATAAAAGTAAAAGAAAGGCCCTTCGCAGAGGGAAGCAGGGATTAAATCATGTGCTAGAGCTTTTAAGTTTTTGAAAGCATATAGAGATTGCATAAAATATTTGATACTCCTCCCAACCTTGCTAACACAAGCCATGGCTAACCGAATCCTCGGGTGCCTTCCATCAATCACATACCATGGAGGAGTATCTATTTTTGAGAGGTGTTTGTTAATTGTCAACGAATGGTAGCGGGTGAGAACAGTATTCTACCTGTCGAACGGACTTTTAAGAGCGGCTCACATGAAGGACGTTATTTCTACCAGCAAGGCAGATCATCCCTCTTTCTCTTTGGTTTACACACATTCAGGTATTTCACTGTTTGTCATTGCTTACTGATGAATCAGGGCAAAAGTGTGAAGAGAATTAATTGGTTAAAGTTGTAATTAATTGGGACTGGGCACCCCGTTGCCAGCTCTTTTTGCAAGTTATTGGATAAGCGGATGTATATGCCACTAGTCCAGGTGTAAAAGTCCACTCGACAAATAGAATAAAGAATAACCACACTAATTCCTCATGAGCTAGTAAACATTGACACAAAAAGGGAATAATAACATTTTGAATAATTTAAAGGTAGCACATGAAAAATTTACTTTGAGTGGCAAGGAAATACCACATATAGGTAGTTATGGTGGACACAAATGGCATGGATTTTGGCTCAAGGATTTGGATGCACGAGAAGCATTCCCTCTCAGTACAGAGTTTAGGCTAGCAAGGTTATGTAAGAAAACAAGAATATCAACCCGTACACCAAGTTTTATATGACAAACATATTGCAAACGTTATAAGACTTCATACCGTCTTCCTTGTTAACCAAACCCTGTTATTACAAAATATCTAGACCTTAGAGGTACCACCGATGCAAACCAAATTTTCAACAAGCTTTACGGTAGTTCTTCACTAATAGGCTTAACTCATGTGATGCACAATTTAATCATGATCTACTTGTTAACTCAAAACAATTGACAAGCATCAAGTTATCCATTTTAGTGATCTACAAGATTAAGTAAGATTTTCCTTATACCAATTACCACATGCAACATTTTCTGAACCAACCAATCACCAATCAATTTATTTCATCAACTCTCCAAACAAATATAAGTGAAGCAAGAGAGTACTTTCTACAAAAGAAATCTAATAGCTCTGACAAGAGATATATGAAAACAGGAGCTAAAAGCTGAACAGCGCTAGATATGAATACTTCAACAAATATAAGTGAAGAATAGGAGTATTCTCATGAAAAAGCGGAGCGTGTCTCTCTCCCAATCAAGAATGCTAGGGTCCAGTCAAGCTTTATTGAAAATAAAAATGCAATACTGAAAATAAAAGCACACTGACGCTCCAAGAAAAGCACATATGATGTGAAAGAATTAAAATATAGTTTCACTAGAGATGACCTGATAATTTTGACGATGAAGAAGGGGATGCCTTGGGCATCCCCAAGCTTAGACGCTTGAGTCTTCTTGAAATATGCTGGGGAGATCCATGGGAGCCTCCCCAAGCTTAAGCTCTTCACTCTTCTTGATCCTATTATATCATCCTTCTCTCTTGACCCTTGAAAACTTCCGTCACACCAAACTCAAAGTAGATCTCATTAGAGGGTTAGTGCATAATCAAAAATTCACATGTTCTGTAAAGACGCAATATGATTTGTTACTTTGAACATTAGCTACAGCCACTGATGTTATGTGAAGCTCTTCCACCCAAAAAAGAATTTCACTCAACACTAGTAAAAGAGAGAATGCGAAAAATAAAAAGGCATAATCTGTCTAAAACAGAACAGTCCGCAAAGACGAATTTTTTCGAGGCACTTACGACGCTCAGATCGAGAAACTCTGAACTAATGAAAGTTTCAGACATTCATAAAGACTACGCACAAAAAATTTCAGATTTTTTTAACAATCTGGTGATTTTAGGAATTTCGTACAGTGAACAGCAAAAATCTGTTTCTGCGCAGCAATCAAAATTAAGCATCATCTAATCATTAGAGGCTACTCTTGGCACAACAATGCGAGAAAATAAAGATACAAAGGAGTTGCTACAGAAGTAAACAAACTCCTTGACTAAGACTGAAAATAAAAGATAATGGGTTGCCTCCCAAAAGCGCTTTCTTTAATGCCTTTTAGCTAGGCATAGTGATTTTTATGATGCTCACATAAAGATGGAGTTGAAACATAAAAGAGAGCATCAAGGAGCATATATAAAACATGTTTAAATCTAACACTCTTCCTATACATAGGAGTCTTATAAGAAAACAAGTCAATTAAGCACAAAGTGACTAGTATAGGAAGGCAAAACAAGTGCAACTTCAAGAATAGAAGCAACACAAGAGAAAGCTCAAAACTTTCATCATAAAGAGAGGAAATTTAATAACATGAAGATTTCTATAAGCATATTTTCCTCTCTCAAAATAATTTTCAATAGCATCATGAACAAACTCAACAATATAACTATCACATAAAGCATGCTTTTCATGATCTACAAACGCATAATTTTTATTAAGCTCAAAAATAGTGGGGTTATCAAACCCACTTTTGACAATAATAGTATAATTAATATCATTAGGCAATATAGGACCATCATCAAGAGCATTATCATATATAACATTAGGGAGCACATTTTTGCTTTCTGCAATTTCCTCTTTTACTGAGTCAAGGAGGTTGTTTACTTCAAATTTATCAAAAGGAGATATTTCAGTAGAAGAATCATCACATTCGACAATATAGCATTCTTCCTTCTTCAAAGCTAGGGGACTAAAAATAACATTTTTATCAAAACCAGCTTCCCCAAGCTTAGAGCTTTCCATGGCATTAGCAATAATGGTGTTCAAAGAATGTATGCTAATAACATTGCTACTATCATGATTGTTATGCAAATAAAGTTCCATAGGCTTTTTAATTTTCTCTTCAAACACTTCATGTCCCAACTCAAGATAAATTTCATAAAGCTCTCTCATGTTGTTTTCAGCCATAGGACTAGTTTCAAGGAAAGTAACCATTGATAGCAAGTAAAGAGCTAGACATAATAACTAACAGGAAACAAAACTGAAAATAAACTAAATGCAAGTAACTAATTTTTTTGTGTTTTTGATAATTGAAAGCAAAAAATAAACTAAGCAAGACAAAAACAAAGTAAAGAGATTGGAAGCGTGAAACTCCCCTTGCAGAAGACTGCTGTCTCCCCGGCAACGGCGCCAGAAAAATATGCTGGCGTGTTGAAGGGGAGGTCAGCAGCTCTTGAACTGAAGTACTTCTACTCCCCGGCAACGGCGCCAGAAAAATATGCTTGATGACGTGAAACACACGTTCGTTGGGAGACCCAAGAGGAAGGTATGATGTAGTCAGCAGCAAGTTTTCCCTCAGAAAGAAACCACAGTTATCGAACCAGTAGGAGCAGCAACTCTTCAGAAGGTTGTCAACGGCGCCAGAAAAATAGTGTTGTTGATGGGAGTCTGGACTGTTGACGTGGAATCTGCACACAACACAATCAAACTACTTTGCCCCAACGAAACAGTGAGGTTGTCAATCTCACTGGCTTGCTGAAAACAAAGGATTAAATGTATGGTGTGGAAAATGAGTATTAAATTGCAGAGAATGAAAAAGGAACAGTTTGCAGTTTGTGGTTGTTTAATCAGTGTAAAAGAATGGACCGGGGTCCACAGTTCACTAGTGGTGTCTCTCCATAAAAGATAACTAACATGTTGGGTGAACAAATTACAGCTGGGCAATTGACGACGGCGGCGTCTCTGGAACTTTTCGTGGATATTTGCTCCGGTACTTAGCGTTTTCGCGTCGGGGGGAATAAGTAGGCGAAAGGGCGGCGGCTGGAGAGGCCCGTGGGGCCCACACCACCCCAGGGCGCGGCAGAGGGGGGCCCCGCGCCCTGGCCACGTGTTGGGCCCACGTGGCTCCTCTCCGTCGCCTCTTTGGTCCGTCAGATGAGTTCTGGTAAAATAGGGACTCCCGTGTAGTTTCGTCCAATTCCGAGAATATTTCCAGACTAGCTTTTCTGGATTACAAAAACAGCAGAAAACAGGAACTGGCACTTCGGCATCTTGTTAATAGGTTAGTCCCAAAAAATGTATAAAAGTGATATAAAGTAGATTCAAAACATGTAGCAATTGGTATAAAACAAGCATGGAACATCAAAAATTATAGATACGTTTGAGACGTATCAGTGCTCGAAGGTATTTCCTTTAGATCCTGCAGTTTTATCTTTTTGTTTCTTGTTTTTATTTCACTAGTTAGGCTTAATGGAAAACAACAACAAAATTAGAGAGCTTTATGAAATTTATCTTGATTTGGGACATGATGTGTTTGAAGAGAAAATTAAAAAACCTATGGAAATTTGTTTGCATAATAGTGGTAACAATGTTATTACTATAAATTCTTTGAACACCATTATTGCTAATGCTATGGAAAAGTCTAAGCTTGGGGAAGCTGGTTTTGATGAATATGATATTTTCAGTCCCCCAAGTTTTGAGGAGAAATTTTTCTTTGATGATACTTTGCCTCCAATTTATGATGATTATAATGATAGTGGTATTTTGGTGCCACCTACTATGGAGGATAAAGTTTATTATGATTATACTATACCTGCAATTTATGATGATTACAATGATGGTTGTGATAGTTTTACTCCCACTATTACTAATAAAATTGATTATGCTTATGTGGAGAGTAATGATACTTTTATGCATGTGGATCATGATAAGAATGCTTTATGTGATAGCTATATTGTTAATTTTGTTCATGATGCTACTGAAAATTATTTTGAGAGAGGAAAATATGGTCATAGAAATCTTGATGTTATTAAATTTCCTCTCTTTATGATGAAAGTTTTGAGCTTTATCTTGTGTTGCCTTTATTTTCTGCTTGCTTTGAGACCTACTGGTCATTATGAGAGAGGGAGACATGGATTCATATATCACAATAATATTAAGTCTCCTCTCTTTATGTTGAAAGTTTTGATGTTCCACTTGTTTTGCCTTCCTATGCTAGTCACTTTGTGCTTTATTGATTTATTTTCTTACAAGATTCCCTTGCATAGAAAGTGTGTTAGGCTTAAATGTACTTTATATTTGCTTCTTGATGCATTCTTATATGTTCAACTCTTATACATATGAGAGCATCGTTAAAATTATCATGCCTAGCTAAAAGGCTTTAAAGAAAAGCGCTTATGGGAGACAACCCATTATTTTATTTCTGCAATTTTTCTTTTCTTTTTGAGTCAAGGAGTTGTTTACTTCTGTAACAATTCCTTTGTATCTTTATTTTATCGCATTGTTGTGCCAAGTATTGCCTCTAATAGGAAGATGATGCTAGATTTGGATTTCTGCGCAGGAACAGATTTCTGCTGTTCACCGTTTTACTTCTGTAAAATCACAGACAAATTATTTAAATCTGCAAATTTTTGTGCGTGATCCTCAGATATGTACGCATCTTTTGTTAGTTTAAAGTTTTTCGATCTGAGTAACGTAAGTGCCTCAAAAAAATTCGTCTTTGTGGACTGTTCTGTTTAGACAGATTCTGTCTTTTATTTTTCGCATTCTCTCTTTTACTAGTGTTGAGTGGATTTTTTTTTTAGGATGAAGAGCCTCACGTAACATCAGTGGCAGTAGTTAATGTTAAAAGTAACGGTCATGTTTGTGTCCTTATAGAACATGTGAGTTTTTGATTGTGCACTAACCCTCTAATGAGAATTACTCTGAGTTTGGTGTGGCGGAAGTTTTCAAGGGTCAAGAGAGAAGGATGATATAATGTGATCAAGAAGAGTGAAGAGCTTAAGCTTGGGATGCTCCCATGGATCACCCCAGCATATTTCAAGAAGACTCAAGCGTCTAAGCTTGGGGATGCCTTGGCATCCCCTTCTTCATCAGCAACTTATCAGGTCATCTCTAGTGAAACTATATTTTAATTCTTTCACATCATATGTGCTTTACTTGGAGCGTCTGTGTGCTTTTATTTTCAGTATTTATTTTTCTTATGGTCAACTTGATTGGACCCTAGCATTCTTGATTGGGAGAGAGACACACTCCGCTTTTTCATATGAATACTCATATTCTTCACTTATACTTGTTGAGTATTCTTATCTAGCTATTGCTATGCTTTTAGCTCCTGTTTTGCATGCATCTCTTATTCAGAGCTGTTAGTTCTTTTAAAGAAAGTACTCTCTTGCTTCACTTATAATTGTTTGGAGAGTTTATGTTGAAATAAGTTGATTGGTGTTTGGTTGGAACAGAAAATGTTACATGTGGTAGATGGTATAATGGAAAAAGCTTACATATTCTTGTAGATCACTGTATTGGATAATTTGATACTTGTCAATTGTTTTGAATTATCAAGTAGTTCATGTTTAAGCTTTTGTATCATGTAGTTAAAACCTATTAATGAAGAACTACCGTAAAGCTCGTTGAAATTTGGTTTGCATGATTTGTATCTCTAAGGTCTAGATATTTTTTAGTAAAAGGGTTTGGTTAACAAGGAAGACAGTGTAGAGTCTTATAATGCTTGCAATATGTTTTCATATAAGCCTTGCTGTGTCGGTTGATATCCTGTGTTTGTTTCAAATAACCTTGCTAGCCTAAACTCTGTACTGAGAGGGAATGCTTCTCGTGCATCCAAAACCTTGAGCCAAAATCCATGCCATTTGTGTCCACCATAACTACCTATATGTGGTATTTTCTTGTCATTCCAAGTAAAATTTTCATGTGCTACCTTTAAACTATTCAAAAATTATTACTCCTATTTTGTGTCAATGTTTACCAAGCTCATGAGGACAGGGTGGATGTCTTTATGTCAACTGTCAAACAGACTTTACCACCGAACTAGCGGCATATACATCTGCTTATCCATTAATTTTGCAAAAAGAGCTGGCAAATGGGGTGCCCAGTCCCAATTAATTACAACTTTAACCGCTTAATTCTCTTCACATTTTTGCCCTGATTTATCAGTCAAGCAATGACAAACAGTGAAATATCTGCATGTGTAAACAAAAGAGAAGAGGGATGATCTGGCTTGCTGGTAGAAATAACGTCCTTCATGGGAGCCACTCTTAAAAGTCTGGTTTGCAGGGGTCATATTATACTTTCCATTTTCTGATTTGTTGACAATTAACAAACACCTCCCAAAACTTATTTTTACTCTCTATATGATTTGAAAAACTTAAAAAGCTCTAGCACATGATTTAATCCCTGCTTCCCTCTGCGAAGGGACTTTCTTTTACTTTTATGTTGAGTCAGTTTTCCTACTTCTTTCTATCTCAGAAGCAAACACTAGTGTCAACTTTGGTGCAACAATTTTTATATGCTTGTATATTGTACTTATTATATTGCTTTGTGTTGACAAATATCCATGAGATATATATGTTGAAAGTTGAAAGCAATTGCTGAAGCTTAAATCTTCCTTTGTGTTGGTTAAATACCTTTTACTTAGAATTTATTGCTTTCTGAGTTAACTCTTATGCAAAACTCTTTGATGCTTGTCTCAAAAGTACTATTCATGAAAAGTTTTTGCTTATATGATTCAGTTGTTTGCTCATTATCTACTTGCTAGCAAACTATAGACCATTGACCTGGATCACTTCATTCATAACATGTGCTTTACAATATTATTTGATCAAGATTATGTTGTTAGCATGTCACTTCAAAAATTATTTTGTTTTATCGTTTACCTACTCGAGGACGAGTAGGAACTAAGCTTGGGGATGCTTGATACGTCTCAAACGTATCTATAATTTTTTATGTTCCATGCTTGTTCTTGATGCATGTAAAATGCATACATGAACTTTACATTTTATTACATGTTATTCCATGTTATTTGCATCATATAAGGGTTATATTCATGATTTATATTGAGTTTTGGGGATAATTAACAACTTCCCCATTTTTCTGGAATTAACCCTGCACTGTCACGAACTTGATGCACAATTTACTTTTATTGCATTTAATAAGCATGAAACATTATGATTAAAATTATGAAGTTGTGGGCTTGACAATTGTTTTGGTTGGGAGTTAGCCCATATGTGCTGTCACATGGCAAGCTTTCAACATTGCACTTATTTATATTTAGTTGATGTCATGTACTTTTGTTTATGGATGCCTATCATGGGTGAAATGAATGTGGATACTTAGTAAGTTCAAAGAGTTTGTATAAATGGTTAGAGAAATGCCTGGGCCGCTAATCTAAGCCATGCATCATTCATGGTGGAAATTTACAGCATAACCATAATGTTCATTCAGTGATGCACCTCATAATAAAAAGCTATACCCATAGTAAATAAAAGAGTGTTGAGATTGTTCATTGTCTGTTTGTCTTGTTGTTTTGACATGGGCTTGTTCATGTCAAGGGGCAAGAGGTACCCCAGTGCAGTTCTTGATGATACTATTATTACTTGCAATGACCTTTATTTGAATTTACTTTGTGGACCAAAGTGGGTAACACATGGTATAAACAAAAATACCATGCTACCGGAGAGTGGATGTGACCTTGGCCACTACCTCCATGACTAGATCTAGCATGTTCTTATTTTAACTTCATGTCATTGAACTTATTGCTATGCTCTGATTTATCTTAATTACTAAGGTGTTATGATTTAGTTCGCATCTTGGTGGAGCATAAGAGAGAGAACAACTTATACTTGAGATCTCTATGTTAGGACGTGATGCCCATATTATTAATAACTTGTCAAACCATGTCTTGCCATCTTACATGTTAATTTTAGTGTTCCATTGTCTACCACGTTATCAAGAGAGAGTGCATTTGTGAAACCTTGAACCCCGGTCCATTTTTAATCATAAGAAACACCTTTCCAACACTTTTATCACCACTTTTGTTTGCTGCCATTATTAAATCCGAAAATACAAAAATAATTTTACATCTTGCATTCACATTAAAAAACCCAAAAATATCATTTACCATTGTTTCCATCATCATTGCATATTTATTTTACCATCATTGCATATTTACTACTGTTTGCATATTTATTTTATTATCATTCTCACACCTTGTGCTTGACAACCACTTGGTGAGGTTGAGGCACAAAACAATTTATTTTGTTGCAGGTGCTCAAGAGAAGGATAAGGAGATAGCACCTGAAATACTGGTTCCCCGAGAGTTCGATATTAAATCCTCGAGTCACCCCTCGTGGGGAAAACTGTCTTCCACTACTACATACACTCTGCACTTGGAGTCTCAACCTAACCCATTTACTTTTCACGCAGGTAATCACACGAAGGGCCGTCAAGACGTTTTCTGGCGCCGGTGCCGGGGAACCATAGCTGAAAGGTTTATCCAAGGATCACTCACATCAAGTCAACTTCATCACCAACTTGTGTAACAACCTAAGCTTGGGGAGGTTGCACCTACGTGAGCATCATCTTATCCATCTTTACCTACAATCATTTTATTTTGTTTTGTTCTTGTCTTGCATATCATCTTTATATTTCGGTTTGCATATTTATATTCAGTTTTGCATTTTTGTGTTGCATTTGTTATTTCGAGTTGCATTAGTGTCATTTTACTTTCAGTTTTGCATAAAAAATTAAAAACACATAAAAACTTGTTGAAATGGGAGATAGAACTAAATTGTGTGACTACACAAACACTCCTAATGATCAATTTATTGCTAAGCCTATCACCACACCTGAGATTACTGCTGAGAGCTATGAAGTTAGTCCTAGTTTGTTAAACTTGATAACTAGGGAACAATTTGGTGGTAGTGCTGTTGAGGATGCCTCTATGCATCTTCATGATTTTATTGAAATCTGTGACATGCAAAAGTTTAAAAATGTTGAAAGTAATGTCTTAAAACTGAAGTTATTTCCTTTCTCACTTAGAGGAAAAGCTAAAGAGTGGTACATTCACTACCCCTTGCTGAAGTTAAAACTTGGAGAGAATTAGAAAAGGCATTCCTTAGGAAATATTATCCCCTTTTGAAAGTTTGGCAACATAGAAACAAACTGTTCGATTCTATGCATGTTGAGAAAAAGACTAGAAGTGGGGAGGTACTCCCTGCTAAGGAAACTATTATGGTTGTGAAAGAAAAGAAAGTTGAGGAAGTTAAAATGCTTAGTGAAGTTAAGGAACCATTTGTTGATTTAGAGAAGTGTAGCTTGCATGAATTAATTTCTATCTTACAAAAATTTGCAAGTGATCCTTCTGTTAATATTAACCAGGCTGGTTTTGGTTCCTATATTGCTAATCATGTCTTAAAAGAAAAGATTGCTAGGTACAATCAAGAAGCTATGATACCACCTAAGCTTGGGGATATCTGGATCCCTAAGGTACTAGTAACCATTGGAAAAGAGACACACCATGCCATTTTAGATCTAGGATCTAGTGTCTCTATATTATCTAAAGAACTATATGAAGTCCTTGAACTTAAAAATATTGAGAAATGCTCTATTGAACTTGCACTTGCTGATGATTCCATTAGACATGCTCTAGGAAAAGTAAGTGATGTTATGGTAGAGTTACACATGACTTTTGTGCCTGTTGATTTTCTAATCATGGACATGGGGAATAAAACCTCTAGTCCTATTATTTTGGGAAGACCTTTTCTTCGTACTACAGGTGCCATTATTGATTCAAAGGAAGGGAATGTGAAGTTTCAGTTTCCACACAAGAAGAGCATGGAACACTTCCCAAGGAAGAGGGACACACCAAGGTTCAAGCTCCCTCATGAGCTACGTCCCCTTTGATTATCAAGTAAGTAAGCCTAGCTATATGGCTATAAAGAAAGCGCTTTACGGGAGGCAACCCGGTTGTTTTTGTTTGAGATTTTCTTTGAGTCCTCTTGCTGTAACAAGAGAGTAGTTTGTTAGTTTTGTTTCTGGGATTTTTAATAAAGAACCAAGTTTTACCTATTTTGGGTTTGAAAAGTTGCTATTCATTTTCGGAGAGTTTTCTGCCTGCACGAAGTCTGTGCACGGTTTGATTTTTCATTTTTTATCTGTAACTCCGATTGAGCTGTAATTTGAACTGTAGCTTCAACTTTTCATCCTCTGTATACGTGATTTTTTCAGATTTTTCTGACGAGTTTAAGTAGGGTAGAAAAATGCGTTTTGCTGCTGCTGTTTTTCTGGACAGATTCTGTCTTGATATTGTTTGATGCATTCTTTGAGCTTTTTGCTTGAATCTTTTTGATTCAATTGAGTTTATGAGTAGGCATACAACATTATATACTCTCTGGACATTCATATGAATTTTTGCCTAAGGATTTTATGCAGCAAGGAACCTATTTGTTTATCACTACTAATATCACCCCACAGAAAAGAAATGGGAGAAACGGTGTTTTGAAGTTTTTTCACAGGGATTAGAGGAGCTGCACCAAGAGCTATCCAAGGATGGTGAAGACCATAAGCTTGGGGATGTCAAGACAACCCCACTAGACCAACACACTCTCGGTTTGCACACGTCTAACTTCTGTTTTTCGATCAAAGCACTTTATCGTATAAACTTGGAGCGTCTGTTTTTGCTTTTGTTATTTCGGTTTGTTAATAAGACCACCACTATCATTTATATATGAGAGAGCTACTGGAAGTTTGGGTTGAATTATGTTGGATGCTATTAAATATATTGGGATAGGGATGTTTGAGTTGATTTTAAAAGATACATATAGTTGCATAATTCATGTGCTTTGAATGAATGTTAATTTGCAAGTGTGTTGTCAAGAGCTATCTTTTACCATGTTTAGATGTTGAATTTTAACTTTACTTGGTTTAACATGGATTGATTAGTTCTATGGACACTTATGCATGCATTTAGATGGTCAACTTTCTCCCTATTGCTAGCCCAAAAATTACAACAAGTAAAAAGCTTGTTTCCCAACACCTTCAACCAAAGTTTTTCCAGTGAGTCCACCATATCTACCTATTAGCTTTATGCTATTCCAAGTATGTTTATCATGTTATATTGTGTTATCTACATTTCTGAATTTAAATGCTTATGTTATTGATTGTCATGGGAAAAATTGGTTAAAAGCTCTCACGAACTTGATGCACAATTTACTTTTATTGCATTTAATAAGCATGAACCATTGTGATTAAAATTATGAAGTTGTGGGCTTGACAATTGTTTTGGTTGGGAGTTAGCCCATATGTGCTGTCACATGGCAAGCTTTCAACATTGCACTTATTTATATTTAGTTGATGTCATGTACTTTTGTTTATGGATGCCTATCATGGGTGAAATGAATGTGGATACTTAGTAAGTTCAAAGAGTTTGTATAAATGGTTAGAGAAATGCCTGGGCCGCTAATCTAAGCCATGCATCATTCATGGTGGAAATTTACAGCATAACCATAATGTTCATTCAGTGATGCACCTCATAATAAAAAGCTATACCCATAGTAAATAAAAGAGTGCTGAGATTGTTCATTGTCTGTTTGTCTTGTTGTTTTGACATGGGCTTGTTCATGTCAAGGGGCAAGAGGTACCCCAGTGCAGTTCTTGATGATACTATTATTACTTGCAATGACCTTTATTTGAATTTACTTTGTGGACCAAAGTGAGTAACACATGGTGTAGGTACTTGTATTCAAGGGACATGAGACATTCAACCAATACATTGTCAAGCACACCACTCATATTTGCTTTCACTTTAAACATTAATCATTCAAGATGCTATGATAGGGGTAATGAGAGCTCCACACCAATGACTACCACATTGCAAGCATTAACTTAAGTAGAAGTGTTTGGAAGTTAGATGAAACTTATTCATGCTTTACCTCTACTTATTTATCTATCCAAAGTGTCCACCTTTTATATTCAGTTTTCATAAGAAGTACTCTATGACCACCATAGGATGTTTTTACTTTTCATTATGCATACATTTGGTCCATAGTACTTTCTTCTATATTACACTTTGTGAATTTATCATTGAACATCTTTACATTGAGTATTTGATATCACTTCATAATTTATCTTGCATATTGTTATTCCTTTGAAGAATGAATCATTTGACTCTATGTAGCAATAGTAATCACCTTTGATATCCATTGATAGTATTAAAATGCAAAGTCCATGTTAGTTTTATCACCTTCATACTCGGGACGAGCATGGGTTAAGCTTGGGGATGTTGATGCATGTAAAATGCATACATGAACTTTACATTTTATTACATGTTATTTGCATCATATAAGGGTTATATTCATGATTTATATTGAGTTTTGGGGATAATTAACAACTTCCCCATTTTTCTGGAATTAACCCTGCGCTGTCAGAAAACCCCTTTTTCTATATTTTTGTTTCAGGGACCCAAACGACGTCCAAATGACCTGAAACTTTACGGGGATCACTTTTTTGGAAGGAACGAAACGTAGGCGCAAAGGAATCGAAGAAACGGAGACCAGAAGGCCGAAAGGGGTGGGCCCACGCGGCCAGATTCCCTGACCGCGTGGGACCCACCATGGCCCTCGGGCCTCCGCTGCCGTCGATCTTTCTTCCCGAAGCTTCGTCTTGACCTAAAAACGACTATATATAGACCCCCCAGGGCTTTCGCGAAAGGGAGCGCCGCCGAAACACAGAAACCACGAAACAGAGACCTGGAGCTGAAGATTGGAGGGGGAAAACTCCGGCGGGGCGCTGCCGGTGTGGTCTCCTTCCCCTCCAACAACATCTCCACCGACACCATGATGAAGAGGGAGTAGTCCACCCCTGGACTATGGGTTTGTGGAAGTAACTTATGTATCTCTCCTCTCTATGAGCTTCACTAATTAGTACCGTATGAGCTGCTGAACATGATTACGGTCATCTATGTAATTCCTTTGTGGTGGATCTTTATTATGAGTTAATACATGTTTGAGATTGCAATGGTTTTGTTTCAGTTATGAAAGTAGATGCATATTATGTACCCCGTTCTTATTTACTTGTCATGATCAAGCATGTTTATGAGAGCATGTGAGGGGGAACGTGTGCATTAGTTGGAGTAACGGGGGGTGGCTAGTGCAGTGAACGTGAGAGAAAGTTCTGCGATCCACTTGGGTTTTCTACCTTACTTTGTTGCCTCACTAGGGATAAACAAAAATACCATGCTACCGGAGAGTGGATGTGACCTTGGCCACTACTCCATGACTAGATCTAGCATGTTCTTATTTTAACTTCATGTCATTGAACTTATTGCTATGCTCTGATTTATCTTAATTACTAAGGTGTTATGATTTAGTTCGCATCTTGGTGGAGCATAAGAGAGAGAACAACTTATACTTGAGATCTCTATGTTAGGACGTGATGCCCATATTATTAATAACTTGTCAAACCATGTCTTGCCATCTTACATGTTAATTTTAGTGTTCCATTGTCTACCACGTTATCAAGAGAGAGTGCATTTGTGAAACCATGAACCCCGGTCCATTTTTAATCATAAGAAACACCTTTCCAACACTTTTATCACCACTTTTGTTTGCTGCCATTATTAAATCCGAAAATACAAAAAACTTTTACATCTTGCATTCATCATAAAAAACCCAAAAATATCATTTATCATTTTACCATCATCCTTGCATATTTATTTTACCATCATTGCATATTTACTACTGTTTGCATATTTATTTTATTATCATTCTCACACCTTGTGCTTGACAACCACTTGGTGAGGTTGAGGGCACAAAACAATTTATTTTGTTGCAGGTTCTCAAGAGAAGGATAAGGAGATAACACCTGAAATACTGGTTCCCCGAGAGTTCGATATTAAACCCTCGAGTCACCCCTCGTGGGGAAAACTGTCTTCCACTACTACATACACTCTGCACTTGGAGTCTCAACCTAACCCATTTACTTTTCACGCAGATAACACACGAAG
This sequence comes from Poa pratensis, assembly GCA_947311845.1. NCBI lineage: Eukaryota > Viridiplantae > Streptophyta > Magnoliopsida > Poales > Poaceae > Poa > Poa pratensis. The sequence goes on from CAMZMU010000087.1 coordinate 15,949,468, forward strand.
GGCCGTCAAGACGTTTTCTAGCGCCGTTGTGGGGTAACTACGTGAAGGGCCATCGGTTCTATATCAATATCACATGTTTTATATACACTTTATATCATATTATGACATTTATTGGACTAAACTATTAACAAGATGCCACAGTGTCAGTTTCTGTTTATTATGTCTGTGTATTGCAGAAAAGGCCCGAAAACCAAAGTGCTCGGAAAAATCCAGAAAAGTTACAGAAATTCTATTTCGCCAGAAGACCCACGGAGCCAGAAGGGCAAGTCCAGCGGAGGCCCACGGCCTCCACACCATGCCTCCGCGCGGCCTGGAGGGGGGCGGCGCCGGGGGGTGGTGTGGACGGCTCGTGCACCCCCTCGCGTTGCCCTTTGGCCTATATATTGCTCCTACCCCGAAAACCCTAAAAAATGGACGGTTTCTCCAGAAGAATTCCGTAGCTCCGCCGCCACCAAAAACCCTAATTCGGGGGACAAAAGTCTCTGTTTCGGCACCTTGCCGGGACGGGGAATTGTCCCCGGTGCCATATCCATCGACGCCACTGCCATCTTCATCGCCGTTTCTGCCCCCCATGATGAGGAGGGAGTAGTTCTTCATCGGGGCTGAGGGCTCTACCGGTAGCTATGTGGTTTATCTCTCTCTCCCATGGTGTGATCTTTATGTGATCATGAGCTTTGTAATCTAGTTGAATCCATAGATGTTACTCTTCATTATCTTATATGCTACTTGAGTGGTTTTATTAATGTAAACTCCGGAGTCACCTTTGTCCCATGGTGCGAAGTTGACAGTGTGCGCACCGTGTGTGGCTCTTAGGCTAAAGATTACAGGAATACTTATCATGAGTTATTATTTGTGTTGAATGTCTCTATGAAATTGTGGTGATTGTCTAGTACTATTTAGGGCGCTCAAGTTGACAGTGTGGGGTTCCCTAGATGTGGAATGCGACTTTAAGGTGTGCTTTTATAGCCCTATGCAGTGGATAGGTGTTCGTTATCCAACGAGAGAATAATTCAGAGTAGCATAGTGAAGAGGAAATATATACGTATTCAATTATATTATTATTGTTGAGAGTGTCCACTAGTGAAAGTATGATCCCTAGGCCTTGTTTCTAAGCATTGAAACACCGTTTACAACCAGTTCTGCTACATGTTTGTTTGCTGTCATTTTTATTTCAGATTGCAATTACCATTTATAATCATCCATATTACTTGTATTTCACTATCTCTTCGCCGAACTAGTGCACCTATACACCTGACAAGTGTATTGGGTGTGTTGGGGACACAAGTGACTTCTTGTATCTTAATTGCAGGGTTGCTTGAGAGGGATATCTTTGACCTCTACCTCCCTGTGTTCGATAAACCTTGGGTGATTCACTTAAGGGAAACTTGCTGCTGTTCTACAAACCTCTGCACTTGGAGGCCCAACACTGTCTACAAGAATAGAAGCGTGCGTAGACATCACTTCCCTCTCAAAAATCTCTCCATAAGTGTGATTATGCATCTTCCTTTTCTGAAATTTTTAACAAAACCTCATAAAAAATGATATTGGAGCAACTAAATCAAAGAAACTACTATAGAGACTTGCAAGAGGGCTACACATGCATCAAAACTAATTAATCTAAGCATAGAACAAGCATGCAAACACATCTAACATGTCACCTACAGTACTAAAATGCTCAAGAAATACACAACTAAACAAAATTCTACTTGGATAAACGGAGGAGTCACATACCGGAGAGCAAATGGTCCAAATCTCAGCAACAAAGATGGGCTGAGCAAGGAGATCGAAAAACTCGAGCAAGAGCAGCAAGAACACGGGTTTGAACAATGGTGATGTGTTTGGTCGGGAGAGAGAAAGAAATGAGAGGAAGATGGTGAGTGGAGGGCCAGGTGGGGCCCACACCCCTGCCGCGCGGTGGGGTGGTGTGGTGGCATGGTGGGTCCCCCTGGTCAGCTCCAGGCACTCCCGCATTCCTCTTTAAAATCTAAGATTTATGGTATAATTTGCAGAAATTTTTGAAAACTTTCATTTTGCACATTTTCTGGGTATTTAAATAATAAACTTAGAGCAGAAATAGAATTTTATAAAGACCAATTTCAACTAAAACTTTGCAAGTTCAGTAACATATCAGTAGGTAAAACAAGGTTGAGAAATAAAATGTTGTTTAGTGCTTCTATGCATTTAAAACATATTTGTTAACAAGGTTGATCAAGTCTTGTCACCAAATAAATTTTATATGACATAAAAGAATTAAACCACATGAGACAATCATGTTACCTTAAATTGTATAGCAATAGATCCAATCATAATACTTTGAAATCCTTCTTGAGGTTCATAAATAGGGCAATCAATACTTCCCACTTTGATAGTTCTAAGATTGGCTATTGTATTTACTCCATATATCTTGTCCGGCTTTTTGGGAAAATAAACAGTATGCTCTTTATCATTAACATTGAAGGTTACTTTTCCTTTGTTGCAATCAATAACAGCCTCTGCAGTGTTAAGAAAAGGTCTCCCAAGAATAATAGACATATTATCATCTTCAGGCATTTCCAACACAACAAAGTCAGTTAATATTAAACAATTATTAGCCACTTGAACAAGAACATCCTCACATATGCCAACAGGAACAGCAGTAGATTTATCAGTCATTTGCAAAGATATATCAGTTGGTATCAATTTTTCTAAATAGAGTCTCTTATAAAGAGAGAAAGGCATAACACTAACTCCTGCTCCTAAATCACATAGAGCAGTTCTAACATAATTATTCTTAATAGAGCATGGTATAGTTGGTATACCTGGATCTCCAAGCTTCTTTGGAACCTTACCATTGAAAGAGTAATTAGCAAGCATAGTAGAAATTTCCTCATTAGGAATTTTCCTTTTGTTGGAGACAATATCTTTCATATATTTTGAATAAGGAGGCAATTTAATAGCATCAGTCAAAGGAATTTGCAAAAAAAAGGGTTTCATCCATTCACAAAATTTATTATAGTGTTCCTCTTCCTTTGATTTATGTTTCTTATTAGGAAAAGGCATTTGCTTTTGCACCCAAGGTTCTCTCTCATTACCATGCTTTTTAGCAATGAAATCTTCTTTAGTGTACTTTTTATTCTTAGTATGCTTTTCAGGTTCATCTTCACTCTCCTCTTTATCAGAAGCATCATTTTTATCCTTATCATTGTTATGTTCATTACCACTTTCAGTTTCAGCATCAGAGATAGATATACTATTTGGATCATTAACATGCTCATTTTCTTTAATTGATTCAGGAGATTCTTCAACATGTTTATGTTTCTTCTTCTTCTTTTTCTTAGAAGGGTACTAGTTTCATTAGCTAGTTGAGAATATTGCTCAATTCTTTTAGGATGTCCTTCAGGATACAAGGGATCCTGAGTAGAAGCACCACCTCTAGTTCCTACTCCACAAGCATGTTTTTCATTTTCTCTAGAAGCATTAACTAGCAGATCTTTTTGTACCTTAGTGAGTTGATCTATTTGAGTTTGAACCATATGGAAATGTTTAATAAGCATTTTAACATCATTAGAAGTTCTTTCCACAATATCATGCAAATTACTAATAGCTCTAGAATTTTCCATCAGATGATTCTGCACTCTCATATTAAAGTTATCCTGCTTAACAATATAATTATCAAATTCATCTAAGCATTGATCAGGAGTTTTAGAATAAGGAATATCCCTATCATCAAAACGTTGGAGAGAGTGTACCTCAACTACTGATGGGTGAGGAATTGGCTTACATAATTCTTCTATTGGTGGTAGATTCTTCACATCTTCAGATTTAATACCCTTCTCTTTAAGAGATTTCTTGGCTTCTCTCATTTCTTCATCACTTAGTTCAAGAATTCCTCTCTTCTTTGGTGTGGGTGTCGGGGTCGGCTCAGGTATAGTCCAATCATCATGATTTTGGCTTATTTTATCCATTAATTCCTCAGCTTCATCTGGAGTTCTTTTCCTGAAAACACAACCAGCACAACTATCTAGGTATGTCCTAGATTCAACAGTTAGTCCATTATAGAATATATCAAGAAGTTCATTTTTAGCTAATTGATGTCCATGCCGAGCTCTGAGTAAAGAACAAAACCTTGCCCAAGATTTAGGCAATTTCTCGGCTTCCAATTGTTTGAAATTAAAGATTCTCTGTAAAGCAGCATGTTGAGCACTAGCAGGAAAATATTTCTGGAAGAAAGCATTAACCAAATCCATAGGACTTTTAATGGATCCAGGAGATAAACTATTAAACCAAGTTTTAGCTTCATCTTTTAATGAGAAAGGAAATATTTTAGTAACGAAGTAACTGTTTCTTAATGTCATCAGAAAACACACTACTTAAAGTGGAAAGAATGTTCATATGTTCTACATCACTTTCATTTTCAGTTCCTCGAAAAGGTTCTTTCTCAACAATAGATATATGTGACAAGTCCATAGAGAAATCATAATCTTTATCTTTTATATCAATGGGAGATGTAGCAAACTTAGCATCAGGAGACAGTTTGTAATTAACAGCACGTCTTGCAAGAAGATTTTTAACAGCACTAGCATCTTTAGAAGCATTGCATTCTTCAATAAATTCATCATTAAGTTCAACATAAGTTTCCTCGAAATCATCACTAGTATGATCTCTTAATTCAGGTGAACTAACATGTGTAATGGGACTTTCATTAGGTGTTTCAGCATTTTCAGTTTGTTTTGACTTAGCAATTGTAGCATCTAGAAAAGGACCTAATGAACCACTCTCATCAAGCACAGTAGAAGCATCATCAAAATTTTCAGAAGTATTTTCAGATTCAGCAGAAGTAGCAGCATGTGAAGTATGTGTATGTGGTGGTGTGACAAGTTGACTTATAACAGACGGTGAATCAAGAGCAGCAGAAGTACTCAGAGTTGTACCTCTCCTTGTAGTGGATGGCAGTATGCGAATCTTCTTATCATGAGGTTTACCCATGATGAATGAATTGCAGCGAACAGTATCACTCTCAGGTGAGCTTATAAATAGAGCTATGCTCCCCGACAACGGCGCCAGAAAATAGTCTTGATGACCCACAAGTATAGGGGATCGCAACAGTCTTCGAGGGAAGTAAAACCCAAATTTATTGATTCGACACAAGGGGAGCCAAAGAATATTTATAAGCCTTAACAGATGAATTGTCAGTTCAACTGCACCTGGAAATAGACTTGCTCGACACAATTTATCAGTAGCAACAGTTTTATAGCACTAGCAGTAGTGAAATAATGGCAGCAGTAAAATAAAAGCAGCAGGAATAATTGTAGGAGACAGCAGGATTAAAATACTGTAGGCATAGGGATGGATGAACGGGCGTTGCATGGATAAGATAATTTATATAATAGTCAAGCGTAGGGCATTTGCAGATAGATAATAATAAAGTATCCAGGTAATAATCAATCATATGCATGTGTTCCGTATTTAGTCGTACGTGCTCGCAATGAGAAACTTGCAAAACATCTTCTGTCCTACCAGCCCGTTTGCAGCGGGATCTCATCCAATCCCTACCATCCCCTTCAGCCTACAACGGGGATTACTCACACATGGATGGGGGAATCATGGATGGTTGATGGAGAGGCGTCGGTGATGATGATGGCGATGATCTCCTCCAATTCCCCGTCCCGGCAGGGTGCCAGAACGGAGTTTCTGGTCCCCGAAATAGGGTTTCTGGAAAAAGCGTCGATCCTCCTCGGTTTTTAGGTCAAGGGGAATAAGTAGTCGAAAGGGGGACGCGAGGTGGTGCCCGAGGCGGCCACACCACCCCCCGGCGCGGTTCAGGCCTGGCCGCGCGGGCCCATGGTGTGGGGCCCTCGTGGCCCACCTCCGTCTCGTCTTCTGGCACCGTGTGTCTTCTGGAAAAATAGGAACTTCAGGATATTTTTCGGGGATTTTCCCGAAACTTGACTTTCTGCACAAAAATAAGACACCAGGGCAATTCTGCTGAAAACAGTGTTAGTCCGTGTTAGTTGCATTCAAAACACACAAATTAGAGGTAAAACAACAGCAAAAGTGTTTGGGAAAGTAGATACGTTGTGGACGTATCATTCGCATACTGCACAAATTCCTGTGCATTATGAACCATCACCGACAGCAGGGAATGGTCAAACTCATGTTGAGTACCATGAACCTTCAGTGTCAGAAATTCCTGTTCATTACGAACCAGCATTGTCAGCAGGACCTACCCAAATTGGGGAGGCTGATGCGGATGAGCACACAGGAACAGTGCAGGACGCGATGTTGGATGAAGACGAGGATGGCGTCGCCGAAGATCTTAATTATGATGAAGGAGATTCTGATGATTCAGATGAAAATGATGGGGAAGATGTACCTATTTCTGGTTATTGGAACCAGGACAAGTCAAATGTCACGACTGTGCGTGATGGTCATGAATCGTTCTGGGAGTACCACATGAATAACATTGAAATTGGGGCTCAGTATAGCACGAAGCAGCAGTTAAGGGAAGTCGTGATTCAGTGGGCATTGTCCACACAGAGGGTTTTCCGCACTGATGTATCAAATAAGCAATATTTGGCAATGAGCTGTACTGACATTGGTTGTCCTTCACGGGTGCATGGTCACTTACCGAAGTATGAGGTTGTGTGGGTGGTGACAGACGTCGTGCCACACACTTGTGAAATTAATTGTCAACTCAAAGATCACCCAAACCTAATGTCAACTCTCATTGCACGTCTTTTGTTCAGTGAGATAGTGGACAAGAAAGACATGGTAGCGAAGCACATCATAAGAACAGTCAAGGCAAGATGGAACACCAACATTAAGTATGGGAAAGCCTGGAGAGCTAAGCAGAGGGCTCTAGAGGAGAGGTTTGGGAGTTTTTATGACTCTTATGATAATGTTATCCGTCTTGTTAGCACATTGAAGGAGAGGAATCCTGGCACATATGCTATAGTCCAATTACAAAAAAAAGGAGAAGATTCCTGAATATGATGTGTTTGGCCGATTGTTCTTCTCATTCGCCATATGCATCGAAGCTTTTAACTATTGCCGTCCAGTGTTGTGCGTGGATGGCACGTTTCTCATAGGCAAGTACAAGGGCCAGATCCTGACCGCAATAGGTGTGGACGGCAACAACCAGATCGTGCCAATTGCATTTGCCTTCGTCGAGGGTGAGAATTATGACAGCTGGTTATGGTTCTTCAGGAATTTGAAAATGGCAGTTGTGAAGACTCGGCCAAATGTCTGCATCCTCCATGACAGACATGCTGGTATGCTAAAGGCTATAAATACACTGCAGCAACCCGACGTGGATGAAGAAGCACCATGGACTGACATGCAGAGTCGCTGGTGTATGCGCCATCTAGGTTGTGTCGGACCATCAGGTTATTTGGGAGCCGTACCGTGCTGACAGGGTGGAGGCGAGATACCCTGGTGGGATTTGTAGCTTGTGTCGGAGGGATGAAAACTATTGGTATACTCGAGCCTCTATTATTTTCGATGTCACGGTGGAGGAGGTGGCCCAACAGCGAGTCATGAGACAGTTCGGCAACCGACAATTGCCAGAACCTCCGCGAGACAGCCGCCCCTTCCTTCGCACATCCACAGGTATGTTTTTAACCAACTGTGGTTGCACTAACGAATCTCTAAAGTCGAATCCGAATTAATTACGCTACGCATGCATGTTTTTAGATTGTCACGACAAGGCGAGAGAAGTTACACATCTTGGCTACGGGTACTACAACCGTACATAGCAGAATGGGCGAATGCGACGACGAATGTATGGCCCGCGGATGAGCCATTTCAGCTGGGAGATTTTAACGCATATCTGCGGACGTATAGACAGTCCGCTCGAGTTCGCTTAGTCCACACGTCCCAGCCTAATCAGCTGCTGCCTCCTGCTGTTACAGACATGTACCCACTTCAGGCTATTGGGGGAAGCAGAAACTACGCAGTATGTATCTTACTTATGTTGGTAAATGCATGTCTCAATAATCAACCATAACATTTTGTTTTTCTATTACAGTCAGAGTTGATAGAAGACATTCGGAGCGATGTTGCTGCCTTTGCCCCACAGCCGCAACACGTACCTTGGTTCAAGCGTCTGGAGAATAAACTACGTCGTGTCTACTCTGTTCTTACTTGTGCCGGCGGTGCTGACGTTGCTCCACGCGGTCCAGCCCCGCGCCCCACGCGCCACTCGTCAGCAACTCAGGATGCACAGGTATCACCCTCCCGTCACTCTGTTGGTCGACAGGACCCCCGGCCACGTCTTACACGAGCACAGACTCCTCGCCCACAACCTACGTACGAGTCTGGTAGTTCGTCGCAGCAGCCAGATCCGTCTCAGCCACTGATGTACCGGCCGCCAGATGCATCTCAGCCTGGTAGTTCGACATGGCAGGCACCACCTACGTACCAGCAGCCTATGTACCAGCAGCCACCCGTGTACCAGCAGCCACCTATGCACCATCTTGGGATGCCGACGTCTGGTTACGGGATACAGCCACCTCCACATATGATGTGGAACCCGTCTCCTGTGCCGATGACTCAGTTTCAGAGCCACCTCAGTACGTAGTTTTTAATACTCATACAAATTTACCTTATCCACCCACACATGATACTGACGTAACTTCTACAGGTGGGGGTGGCTCCTCCTCACACATGGATCCGGAGGATGAGACAGTGTACCATACTCCACCGCCGCTCGATACGCAGGAGACGCAGGAGGATGAGCCGTTGTGAGGCCGAGGGATGCGTGACCACCGCGCTCCAGCACGCTTGTCACCTACCGGGCCTCGACCGCGGAGGCAGCCGCGCACTCGTGCTCACAGAGATGACTGATATTACTATCTATGTATGAGACATGTTTCCATTCACGGGACCTTATTTATATGTATGAGACATGTTTCCATTCACGGGACCTTATTTATATGTATGAGACATCTACGTATCGTTCGATGTAATACTATGCATGACACATATTTCTATCTACCTACATGTGGTTCAGACATTAATTTAAATTAATAATAGATAGATCTTGTCTGTTACAACGGGAAATTAAGATACATCGGCATTCTGAAATTAACTACTAATACTGAAATTAAATACTACACCTAACTACATGAAGTCATCTACCGTCGACGCAGCCTCCAACATCAGTCTTGCTCTTCGATGATGCAACACTCTTGCTCCTGGAGGATGAAGCAGTCTTGCTCCTTGAAGACGGTGCAACACTCTTACCCTTCGCCGATGCATCACTCTTGCCTTTCGACGATAATGCGCCACTCGGCATGAAGATATCGTCTTCGTCCTCGCTCTCATCTATCCACGTACGTGGATTTTTTGCAAACCACATACGGTCTGCTTCATTCCTAAATTTTCCACTAACAACTTTCTTGTCGTACCTATCAAGCAACCTGAGAAGTTCTTGCCGTATTTCCTGGGGGTACCTGTTTGGCCAGCTATGTCGTCGTAATGCCGCTCCAACCTCAGTGAGAAGACTGTCACTGCTGATGAGCTCCTCCCATGGAACTTCCTTACCGTCTACCCTCAACTCGATCACACACAACAAGAGACGCTCGGACATATCTCTTACCCAACTACGATCCATGGGCCAACCTGGGGTAGGAATCGACATTTTCTAGTGTATACCCTGGACTGCTTAGGGAGCTCAGTGAGGAGGGGATTTTATAGGAAGGGAAGGGAAGAAATGGCGGGAAACGATGGCGGGAGAATAGGGCACGCGAGAGTACCGGTGGCGGGAAAATAATGGCGGGAGTAGCGGTGGCGGGAAAATAATGGCGGGAGAACAGGGCACGCGAGAGCACTGGTGGCGGGAAAATAATGGCGGGAGTAGTGGTGGCGGGAAATATGAGCCTCAATATATGCGCCAACACTCGAGGAAAACAAAAAAACCTGTAAAATGTGACTTTCGGCACGGCCAGAGCCGAAACATGGCTGTCGGCCCTGCTATTACGCCAAAGGCTGAATCGCATGCAGATCAGCAGGGTTTCGACGCTGGTTGTGCCGAAACAGCCTTGTTTCGGCGTTACCCATGCCGAAACCTGCTTTCGGCGTTGCCCGTGCCGAAACCTTCTGGTTTCGGCTCGGCCGTTGCCGACGCCGCGCTATTTTCCAAAATTTTGGAAAACGCGCGCTATTTTCTGAATTAATGTTTTAAAAAATATTATTTTAAAAAAAATCCGAAAATGATCATGCTAAAAAAATCAGCATAAAATAAAACTATTTCAAAAAATTTAAAAACTACTATCTCTGTTCCACAATATGTTTTAGATATTTCAATGTTGACTACATACATACATGCTGAAGTTATCTACATAATGAAACACGTTGGAGATGCTCTTAGGCGTTTTCCGTTTCTAAGAGAAGCACATTGCACAAGAGCATATCGAATAGTAGCTACTAAACAATGTTGTTTCAAGAGCATATCAAATAATAAAATTTACATATGCATACATAGTATTCATTGGTGATTATTCTAAACAGTCTTGTTTCAATACACGTACAGAACACGCGCATTTTGTTAAATTTCGATTTTGTATGTAATTTTGACCAAGAAAAATGAGTAAAGAATAATGTCATTGGTTATGTTTATATTATAGAAGGTTTATAAATATGTTCACTTAATTATACACCAGAAACCGCTATTGAGATATTTGTTTGATTGTATTATTTACCGATCTTACCATGAATATATGTAAATTATATAGATTATGCATTGTACAAAAATAGCTATAGAACAAACTTTTGTTGCAAAATATAGTTTTATATCTTTGAATGATGTTACCTCCATTCCCATTTATAAGATGCATGCGTGTTGCGAGATTTAAGTTTGATCAAGAATTAGTATAAGTAAATGAGTATTATTTGACAAATAATTTATATCATTAGAAAGTATTTTTCAATACCAATCTAACAATATCGATGTCGGACAAAATATATTATTGATTAAGTTTTCAGATCAAAGTTCATCTCGAAAAGCATGCGCACCTTATAAATGGGAAGGAGGGAGTATTCGGTACAAACATACAACCCACTAACTAATATATAGGACCATTGTCAAATATTGTAACATGCTAAAAATAAAAATATAAAAGATATAAAAGTTTAGTATAAATTGTATTTATTTTGATTCGTTTGAAGGCCAGATTTTTCATTGGATTGGTCCTCCATTGGTGATTTTATTGGCCGCTTTCCAAGTTTGAAGTTTGATTTGGTTGCCAAGGTTGGGAATATGGGACGCCAACGCCAACGAGTATGAGTCTGAGACTGCTCAACCCGACTCGACTCCTGCAGCGCTTGTGAGCCATCTTCACAACCAACATGCTCGATACAACTATTATACGATGTATATGCTTCAAAATACATGATAGAATTTTTACAATTTTTGTTGTTGCACGACGTTTTTCACATGTTACGACTGTTTTTTCATCCGATTCAAATCTTGTAATTTGGTGGCATTTGTCTAGATCTTTGAAACCCTTAAAATTGCATATGAACAAAACGTATGGTTTATATTTGTTGTATTGGGCAGTTGTTTTGTGTTTATGATTTGTAGGTTAGGGGTAGGGTTTTGTTAAAATTGAGGTTATTTTGTGGTGAAGTTTTGCAATAGGGTTAGTTTTGTCATTTTCAAGCCGAAACGGGCGCACATGGATAATGTTGTTCATTTCCCATACAAACTTGCCAACAAACACGAAATAAGGAACTACCAAATGTACAAAACTACAAATACGTACATATTTATAGCACATGTTTTTGTGATGAACAAGATTTGATGCAGATGTTATACGGATTTTGCAAAAGGGGATGCTAGTTGTTGGTCGACCATTGGGAAGATCAAAATTGGTCGTCTCCCCCATCGTCTGATCGACTATCTATGGTGGTTTTGGCTCTTCCCAATTCGTAATAAAATCCCCGTCCACGTAACAAAACAAATACTATTGCAATAAATCGTCGTAACTTTTTCAAGAGATGTTGCAAAAAACTAGAAAAAGTTTTGTAACATTTCAAAGAACTAAAAAAAAATGCTATTATGCAATAGTTTTTTTGTAGAATTTTTTCGAGAAAGATGTTACAATCGTGCAAAAATGTACGTACCAGCATTTCGAAAAAAGTAACGAAACAAGAAAATGGTTGTGCAATTTTAAAATACAAGAATATGTTACAAAACCGTGAAAAAAGATAAACAACATTTTGAAAATAGTAATGCGACAAAGCAAACGTGTTTCCAGCATTTTAAAAGCACATACGCAACATCAAACAATTATAAAAAACACAAAATGTAGCAAACGCCCCAAAATGTTGCATCATCTCGCTTGTTTCTGCAACAAAACGCATACGGGTATGTTACACTTTGGACGTGAGTATTAACATCGAAAATCTGCCAAATAATTATACCCCGTCCATGGCGACTCCAATCTCGCAGATTTTCCATTGTCTGCCACGAATCCGGCTCGCCGGAGCCTTGTCAGTGCTCGAGAATGTGACCCTAGTCTCGTTTCCACTGGTCCCTCATCTTCTCGGCCTTGGAGGCCTCGCGCGACCAACCAAACAATCCATTTCTGCATTCACTCGACCTGTTTGGAGGTGCTGCGACCAACCAAGCACACTCTATTAATAAACTAGGAACACATTGTACGGAAATTCAATTTGGCTCCCGGGAGCATTGAAAACTTTTCAAAAAAATCCGAAAAAAATCATGCACGTACCTGACGATGTCACGCACGACCGTGTCAAATTTCGCACCGAAACGACATCGTATACGCCCTGTGCAAAAATGACAAAAATTCGAATTTTCTGTCAGAATTTTGTCATTTTTGCACAGGGCGCATACGATGTCGTTTCGGTGCAAAATTTGACACGATCGTGCGTGACATCGTCAGGTACATGCATGATTTTTTTCGGATTTTTTTGAAAAGTTTTCAATTTATTCTATTTTTTTGAACATACCGGGAGCATGTGCTCCCGGGGGAGCCAAAACGCCTTCCTCCACATTGTAGCATAGACCTGCGTCACCGTGGACATGGATTTATACAAGCAGGACCGGAGGAGAGAAAGGCTGGTCCGACTAACACAGTTACTCCCTCTATTCACAAATAAGTGTATTTCTATGTTTTGTCTTACGTCAAAGTTTAAATTTTTTGACCAACTTTATATAAAATAGTAGTAACATATATGTCGTTAAATTGGTATATTACACAATTACATTTTAAAACGAATCTAGTAATGCTAATTTAGTGTAATAAATACAGCTACATTTTCCTATAAAATTGATGAAAATATTATTAAATTTATAACTTAGCACAAAATCTAGATGTACCGGGTGTATCCCTTGGTGGGCGGAGGAGTACTGAGTAGTCAGCGTCTACATCCCTCCGTGAGACATTTTTTTTTCCTTAGACCTATAGCTGTAGGAGGTGGAGCTCTGCAGCACTACGGCTCGGTCGCGTTCCCCCTTTCCGCCGTCCCGTGTAAGCTCGCGTTCCTGCCTAGATCTAATCACAACCCTAACCCCGCCGGACTCTTGGCGGCAGGTGCTCGATCGCGATGGACGGCACCACCGGGGAGGGTGGAATCGTGGAGCCGGCGGCCAACGGGACAAGCCTGAGGAGCAGCAGTTCGACCCTAGCCGGAGTAAGGGCAAACTGCACTATCCTTTGCTCGTTATAGTTCCTCTAGGTTCTGCTTACTGTTCGTGCTCTGGGTTGTAAATGCTTGATGTATTAGCTACTCCCTTCCCATGGTACACTATCTCAATCATCCCAAGTGTCAGAAAAAATTAGCATACGATGCGTCTGCATAAATTTTCAGAACATATCCACCGGATACTATTTTTGTGCCAATGTTAAGTTCGGAAATTTGTTGACATTAGGACAGTATCTTTAGGATGTTCTTGAACCTATACTCTGCTCTATTAGACATTGTTTGGAAATTCTAGCGATTCCTTCTCATTTGACAAATGCTGCTGTTTGAAAGTGGCATAATCCGCTAAATCTGCAGCATTCTGACGCATAATTTCTCCATGTTTTGCAGTGATTGGCATTATCAAAAGGAAGGCCTTGATCAAAGAACTAGCTGCTGCTTACCATGCTGAGTGTGTAACGTGTTGTAAAGAACTTCTACAACTCCAGAGAAAGTGGGAGGAGGTACCAGCTCTTTTCCAAGATTTCCAGATTTTGTGCTCTCTATTGCTTAGTATTCTGTTCACCTTTTCTGTGTTAGCAATCGAAACATTACTTGCAGGCCTGTAGCCCTGTTGAAAGTTCAGTGAGCTGCATAGTTTGTTCCCCGTTAGAAACTGTCGCTCTTTTAGATCATGGCTCAGTAAAAACTACTCACTTGTCTGATCTTGTTTATACATGAGAATCGTAAGGCAAAAATTGTTGCAAATTTGGAGTTAAGTCTTTGATCTGTGAAACAAAAGCAATTGTTTTCCAGGGAAATAAATCTCTTAATTCATAACTGCCTCATGTGATTCGGGTTCAGAAGTCGCCGCTGCAAAATATCTCCGTAAAAGGGTTCCTCTTATCAACATTAACAATTCCTCAGTGCATACTTGCCAGCTTGTTCCCTAATACCTTCAGCATATTTGGGGCTATTCTCTATTTGTTTTGTTTGTCTCAGCAGTTTCTCCTTACTCCATTTTATTTTCATTGTTGCTTTCTACTCCAGTAGTTTTTGTTATTATTCTTGTTCTTTGTTGGAGCAGCTTCCAACCTTTTGCAATTCCCGCCATAGTACCAGCTATCAATATTGTCAAAATGTAACCATCTTTCTGGGCTTGAATACAGTACACGTTTTTGTTTGTCATCCGCGACAACATTATATCTTTTCAAAACAAGTCATCTCTAATTAATGTGATTCATCTCCTTTTTTCTTCTCGTTCTGCAGGAGCAATACGTTGAAGCTAAGATGCCCGAAGAGCCAAAACCATATTCGGCGAAGCCTTCTAAGCGCAGGAAGAGGTAGATCTAGCAGATTAATCAATACAGCTTTCTTTCAGAAAATTGAGAAGAAGAAAAAAGGGACCATGGAAGCTCAGTTGACCACCCTGCTGCGTTGTACTATTGACTGTTGGCTTAGCTCGACAGTAAGGTGTAAGCAAACACTATACTGGGATTTGCGGCCTTCTGAAACATGTGTATATTACTATATTAGTACTTCTATTTCGAAGAACCTTTTTTAGTTTTTTTTTGTGCGGAGGAAGAACCATCATACCTCTTCCCTGCCGAAAAAGTGAGCATGATATAATCTTATTTTTATGGGAAGCTAGTAATAGTTTGAGAAATCGCTGTCTGGTGTGTGGTCAATCACCATGTGAAGCAACAAGCAAGAGAGTGATTCTTGGGAGGGTCATTGACACAGGGACTGCGGTGCCTAATATGTGTGGTCTTTGTGGCGGTTGAAACATTTTATGTATTTGCCACTAGCAGGCAAAACATTTGAATATGTACATATTTAATAAAAATTACTCAATACACTCAATATATACCCATTTTAATCCCTGTTGCCACTAATGTAATCGTTTTAGGAGTTGAGGTGCAAACATATTTTTATGAACATTTGAGGCACATACATTCTTAGGTTGAGTGTCCATATATAGGTTAGGGTGGGCAAAACCCAAGGGAGAATTAGGGACATCAATTTGACAGTGAAAATAATTCTGACTAGGCACCATAAACACTGCCTTACTACTACAGTTGCTACCTAGCTCTGGTCAACGAAACCGGACACCAATAAACTAGTACTAAACTAGGCAAGAAACATGACACGACTCAGCGACTGCAACAGTCACTGAGGGAGAGGAGATTATGACCGATGCGTCTATGTGCATGACGACACGGAGGTGCCAAGGCTTGATATCTAGGTTGTTGAATATATTGATGGTTTATGTTCGTCCATTCAGCTTGTTTCATCTAACACTGTAGCATTAGTAAGTGGGAAATTAAGCAAATATAATTGTCACCCGATGACAAACGGGTTCCACATGAGATTCCAACTCTTCCACTGATGTGCAAACAAAGGAATTTTTGACAAAACGGACCACCTGGATGAATGAATTGTCAAAAAGGACCACCTGTGAATTTTTTTGTCAAAAAGGATCACCTCCTCCGTGCGGCAGGTTCGTCCGAACAGAATCTGTGCACGGTGACAGAATTTCTGCGGCGTGTGGGTCCTAGCCGCCTTCACCTGTGGCGGCATGTGGACGTGGACAGCCGGCCGCCTTTGGCCGTGGCGGCCTGTGTCTGTCGGGTGGCAGTGATCTCAAGTTGGAACAGTGATCTCTTAGCTTGTGCGTTTCAAGGATCTAGCTCAATGATTTTTTTCATGTCTGTGAAGAGGAACAGATAAACATTATTCAGCACTAAGGGCGAGAGAAGAGTTGGACCTTCTCACTTTCCTCTGCTACAGTGAAAGCGAATTTCTGGGCGATTCTCGTGCGCCGCGGTTCCTCGCCGCAGATCCGCGGGATTTCCTGGCCTCCGGCGGCCGCCTCGGCGGCGGGAGGTCGGGGAATCCCCGGATCGGGCTATGTGAATTAGGGGTGTGTGGGGAGTGTCGCCGGCGGCGTCGGGGTGGAAGCGACGGTGTCGGTGTTGTTTGCAGGTGGTGGTCTTCCCTTCCGTCGGCGCGGCTCCTGGAGCTCTGCCGCGGATCCGCCTCCTCGCCTTGCTCGCGGCTCTGCGGAGACCTCGAGAAGGCACCCCCTTTGCCGGCGTCCATGTGCAGGTGGTCCCGGCGATTGACGACTTGGAAGATGCAGTGCGTGGAGACCAAGGTGGTGTCGCCGCCGTCGTGCGCGGTGGAGGTGCTTCGGCGCCGAGGAACGTCGACTCTCAGCCCACGGGGGGGCCTCCCAGTCCAAGCGTATGGAGGTGGTGCGGCCGATTTCGCCGGCGTGGCGTCGCGCGTGATGAAGACGACTCCAGAGCTCGAGAGGGACCTACTTGTAATTTCTTGTTTTCTTGGCTTTTCTGTAAGATCCTTGGTCGGATGTAACTGCATGTTTCCCTCGCAAAAAAAAAACATTATTCAGCACTGGGAACTTCTTTTTTTTGAACCGGGGGAGGACCTGAAGGACCGCTAGCTTCCAATATAGTCAACACTGGAGGTACATCTTACAGATAAGGCTACAAGAAAAAAGGAAATTATACGCAAGCCCTTACAAATTGCACTTAGTACCCTAGAGAAAATAAGAGGAACGCAATTAGGTCCTGCTCCAACTCCAGTGCCGATGATCATGAGCTCGCCGCAGCCAACCTAGCCGTCGCCGGGGACTTCGCCACTTGGGACGGGAAGGCGGGAGCACGCTGCAACCAAGCTGAGGGGCCTCCGCAATGGCATGACAGCCTGGAGGTTGATTAAAACCTTGAATCGCCAGCCGGAGGAAGCCGTTGCCGACGAACGAGGCGGGAGCGGTCGCCCTTCGACCATGGTGAACGACGGCGACAACAACGCCGCCGTGAGAAAGCTCCCAAGAGAAGCTCCGCTTCTCCCCTGGCGCAGAGATAGCCGCATGCAGCCAGGAGCCTGGACATCCCCATCTTCCTCGTCACCGCGACGAGTACAGACGAGTACCTCCAGATCCTCACCACCACCAGCCAATCTGCATAAAACGAGCTTATTCAAAGAAAGGGACGGCGAATTTGCACCGCACAACGCGTCAGCCTTCGACCTCCGAAGCTCCAAGACATGCAACAACAACTTCACGCACTGCCAGGAGCGGCTCGAACACTCCCGCAGCAACACCCCCGCACCAGCTCCAGATTGAACGGAGGTAGCTCCGCTCCGTCCCCTCCCCTCCCCTCACCTCCACGGCCGGCCAGAGGGGAAGACACAGCGCCACATCTGAAGATCCAGTGATGGCAAGAACTGCCATTACTGAGGAAACGGCCTTTGGCCACCGCAGCACCATCCCCAAACTTCCACCCTGGAAGCTCACCGGAGGGCAACGAGACCAGCCAACCCGTGCTTGGCAGCAACACCGGCATGGAGAGGCCCGGCATCACGCCATTCGCCACATAGGGCACAACAACAAACACTAAACCTAAACCTAAGACGAGAGCCACTAGATCTACCCTATACAGAGGACCCATGCAACCACATCGAGCTCTACTCCAGCCGACACGGCCAGCGGAGAGAGATCGGCGCGGCGCCGGGCGGTCAAAGCCGACTCTCAAAGCCGCAAGCTAGAGGAGAGGAAGAGGAAAAGAAGGACCCTCTTTGCTTTTTCCCGAGGGGTGATGCACTGGGAACTTCAAAAATGCCATCAAAGCTAACGTGCAGCGTGTGATGATCTGAGATTGGCTATAGCAAGCAGATAATGAGCAAAGAGTCTAACCAGCTATGGCGGCCGGCACAAGCACTGGTAAAACATTGCCATCAAAGCTAACGTACCCGACAGGCACAGGCCGCCACGGCCAAAGGCAGCCGGCCGGCCACGTCCACATGCCGCCACAGGTGAAGGCGGCTGGGACCCACACGCCGCAGAAATTCCGTTCCTCACACGCAAATTCCGTTCGAACGAACCTGCCGCTACCGCCTATGGCGGCCTTCCCTGCCGCCGTTGTCCGTGGCGGCAGGCGCCACGTGTCGCCTGGCACGCCTGCCATCACGGAGGAGGTGGTCTTGTTGACAAAAAATTTCACAGGCGGTCTTTTTTGACAATTTATTCGTCCAGGTGGTCCGTTTTGTCAAAAATTCCAAACAAAGAAGTAACTCTCCCTATGAGAGTGTTTGGTAGCCCTCACGATTGCCAGTTTAAAAATTCTGGTGTTTGGTTGCCTGGAGCACCTTCACGTTGTGGCATGCTTAATGCAAAAGATACCCAAAAACAGGTTTGTCATGAACGGTCGAATCGGTAATCTCCGTGGAGCAAGTCCCGGTGGAGCGCAAGCAGTGGACGCGCGGGGAAGAGCGGTAGACGCCGTGTCCCTTAGGAAGCACGCACCAATAATTTCCCTCACCGCTCACTTCACCCCTTCTACTCATCTCACTCGCCCCCATTCTCTCGCTTGTCCGCCACTGCCGGCGACAGTTTCTCTTTCGGCGGCACCTCGAGAGCACCATGGCGACCATCTTCCGCGGAAGAAGAAGGTTGACAATCTTCTCTCCCTCTCTAAGCTAGGAGGATCTTCATTGAACCGACGAGTTCGTGTCATCCTGGAGGACCCGAGACCTTTGTCAATGGCAGTATGATCTCGACGCCTTTTCTATTTTTGATCTCACCGCAGAAGTTGTGTGTTATGCCTGGTATGCTCACCACCATGGAGAAGAGGTTACCACAGCAGCATTTCTGCAACCAAACAAACACGCCCATAGTTGCATTACAAGATCAAACAGTTGCATCAAGTTTTTCGAAGTTTTTTTTTACAGATAGGAGCCTAGGACTTGCTAGGGTTGCTCTACTCATTTCTCCCTTGGTGCCCCACCACCGCATCGATCAGGCCATCACCCATTTGCCGACCCCGGCCAGCAGATCAACACCACCGAACGACCGAGGCGCGGCTCCAAGTCCAAGGCGCGACGAACCTAACCCTCCTGCACCCGCCACACAGCCATAGCGCGACTCCGCCACCGCGCAGCCCAAATTTCCGAACGCGAGCGCGCGCAACCCGCGATTGCTTCCGCCTCACCCCGCCCGCTCCAGTTTTCTCTTTTGGTTCCACCGGCCCACAATCAGAGAGAGGCGAGACCAACACCCACCCTCCCCAATCTCCCATCCCTCCTCCCCGCTCCCGGAGGCCGATCTGGGCAGGAAGGACCGCCGGCCGTCCCGCGGCGAGGTACGCGCCCCAGACCCTCCCCCTCCCTCTCCGTCTCGCCACCCCATCTGAAGTTCCGCTCGGCCCGGTAGGAGGTGAACCCACCACCGCCCCAGATGGGAGGAGGAGGATCCCGCCAAGTTCCCTCCCCGATTCGGCCTCCCATTTCTACGCGCGGAGCCGAATCCCCGTTGCTAAATCTGATGGTAGACTTGTCTGTCGCTCCCCAAGATTTTGGCCGAACCCTCGACGTAGGTTTTGGCTGGTGCGACCCTAGTTCCTCACCAGTTCCGCTTGGACGACGGGATGGAACTGTATGTCCCCTCTAAATTGGAGGATTCGGTAGTCTTTTTATTGTGTGTCTGTGACGGCTGTGGAATTATCTCGTAGCAACCACAACTTCACATTTCGTCCTGTGATTTTTCTGTGCGAGATTGGGAGGATTCCCGTCTCCGAAACCCTCGATTCCATCCAATTTCACGCCGGACAGACGTCGCCTGGCGCCTACTCGGCTCGATTTACACCGAATCTCCCGTTAGATCCTACTAGCGCATGACGTTGATTTGCTCCCCGCAGCCATGCATAAGCTGGGTCCAACCATTTTTCACCATTCACAAATGACAAACCCTAGCCCCGTGGGAATTTTACTCACTTTTCTCAGCACCATGAATGGATCGCTCACATTGCATTTTGTTTGTGTATTGGTGAATGCAGTTGCATCACGCGGTGGGCTGTGACGGTTTTGCTGTCAATTTTCCCAAGTTGGTGAAGTATCTCGAGCTTGCAATGTCTGAGAACACTCAGGGCGGTGGCCGGCGGGCGTTTGGGGACTTGACGAATGTCCTTGGCAAGAGGCCAGCCACATGTGATCTGGAGAAGACTGCAGGCGGAGTTAAGATTAGCCGGGTTGAAAAGGTTGCCGACCCTGGGAAAGAGTCTGAAACTGCAAGGGCCAGTTGTGGGGCACCAGGAAACATTGTTCAAGTGTTGGTGGATGGTATTGGCAAAGAGGATTTTGCAAGGCCTTCGATTTTCCGTGGAGCTAAGGTGCAGCACATGGCTGCCGAGGTGGCTGGGCTGCTGTCCAAGGAGGGTTCTTCTGGCCTCAACGACAAGGAGGACTCTTCGCTGGAATCTGAGGGTGGCTGCGGAGAGGAAGATGATGATGACACTGATAGCGAGTTGCTGCCGTATGGTAAAACTGCAACTAATGATAGGGCTAATGAGGGTGAATGTCTGACTCAAGAGGAGATGGGTGCATCATCAGGAAATCAGAACACACAGTCTTCGTTTGATGCCACAGCCCGTGATGACACGCCATGCACTAATGTTCAGCATCCTCCAATGGGGGTCAGTGGCTTGGAAGACTCATGTGCTACAAAGTCATGCACTTGCGCTTTCTGTCTTAAGGGTATGGTTACATGAATTTCTTTCTTCCAAATGTGTTGTATATGTCGTCATGATGCCATGTTAACATACACCTTATTTCTCTATTCCTGTCCGAACAGCTGCTTTTATGTGGTCTGATCTCCATTATCAGGATGCAAGAAGCCGGCTTGGTGGTAAGTCTCTGCAAATTCAGTTTGTTTTCTTCTCTATAAGCAGTACATGTAAGGTGTCGTTTTCTTATTCATTCACTACTGATCATTTTCTAATCTTGATTCCATCTCTGCCAAACCTTTCTGTAGCTTTGAAGAAGAGCATAAAGTTTGCTAGGTCGCTAGAGGCAAAAAGGCAAGGGAATGAATATCCTTTCAATGCAGGCGGACACTCGAAAAGAGCTGCACAGATGGGATTCGAACTATCCCAGCAACAGAGATCACTTTTTCTTCACACTGAAAATGCCCTTGTCCGTGAGTCTGCACAGCTCGTAAGTTGTTTTATCCACCTCCAATATCCTAATTTAGTTATGGGGATAGTTTATTGGCATAAATTTGTACGGTGTACCTGTGATTATATGCAAAAATTAGTGTTTGTCATGGTTTATTCGCTATATGAATAGCTGTTTGCATGTGGCCTTCAATTTTTGTTTAATTTTCGGGGTTAACATAACAGGAAAATACGTTTTTCTCCACAAATATATTTAATGACCAGCTGAAATCATAGATATTTTTAAGATGTTCTAGTACTTGATATTTCTTAGTGCCTATCTAGGCATCTTAAGTAGGCAGTTAGTAAAATTTACTTATTCGGTGGTGTATGTTACCACCTATCTTTCTACCATATTTGCTAAACCATAATTGCTAGGATTCTTCCAAGTAGGTCAACTGTACTATTTTATGTTTCTTCTGCTATCTTTATTTCCACTATTATGGCTTTTACTAAAGGTTTATGTTCTTTAACTATTTTAACCCATAATCTTAAGAGTCATAGACTCATAGCACATGGTAATCACATAATTCTTATTTGTTTACGGAATTGATATCTGTCTGTAGTTCTATATGAAAAAACTAGTGTGTGATCCGTGCATTTGCGCACCCAGATTTTCTATGGACAATATTTTTTGGTATTAGTTTTTGAATTTAAAAATTACCACTATCATTTGATTATTTATACTATACGTATTATAAAACCAAAATAGTCAATCAACTTGAAATAGGGATTTGGTGCACATGGGCACGAGTAATCCTGTTTTTTTTTTCAAAAATCGAAAATTATACTTTTGAGTTTCCAAAAAATCCAATTTTTGGAACGTGAATACATATACATGGTATATATAATTGTGCAAAGTTTCGGTTGAAAATACATATTATTTTGGGCTATAGAAAAATAACAAATTTGTGGCTGTATGGAGTATAGTAAAAATCCCCTATTTTGTTCCGAATTTTGTCTTTTTTGTGTAGCCTAAAATACAACATATTTTTAAATGAAAAACTGAAAAATTTGCGAGGCCTTCAATTTTCTGTATACTTTTTTCCAGAATTTTTTAAAACTGAAAAGTCGAATATTTGATTTTTTTAAAGCGAGATCACTGGTGCCCAGGTGCAAAAACAACTTTCTGATTGACTTGCCACTACAATCCTTAGATGTCTGCGCTCATTTTGATTATCCTTTTTTGTTGCATTTGAAATATGTATCGTAAAAACGCTGCCATTTATTTAGAACATGTGAAGAGATTTTGTTTGTTTGTTATCGTCAAGATCATTTGCATTATCTCCTCGTGGAACTGTGAAATGTGGATTTCCTAGCCCAGTACGCTCTTGTGAAGCCTAATTCTTGTTACTTAAATGCTTAGGCACAACAACCTTGATTTTTCATTCTGTTTTTCTCTAATTCACACGGTTGCTCCTCCTCACCTTGCTACTGCTGCCTCCGCTGTGCTGCCGGTGATATCATTTCTCATCTCCAGCCAATAAAAGCAGATCGACCTACATCTTCAGCTCTTCTTCTCAATTTCTTTAATCCGATCATACTTCTTTTTGTGGTGACACCAAAACCCTAACTGCAATGGTGTGGTAAATGTTCCTCCTGGATCAGGACTGAGAAGAGTCTGAACATAGAATGCGTCACAATATAAAAGATTTGACGTAGAGAAAAGGAGGTATAGAAAATGTGCTTCATGTATCAGAGATGAGATGAGTTCGGTCTTTTGTCTTTGATGGAAATTAGCAATGGAAGGA
This sequence comes from Poa pratensis, assembly GCA_947311845.1. Classification (NCBI taxonomy): domain Eukaryota; kingdom Viridiplantae; phylum Streptophyta; class Magnoliopsida; order Poales; family Poaceae; genus Poa; species Poa pratensis. The sequence continues at coordinate 15,972,857 of CAMZMU010000087.1, forward strand.
ATCTGGTATAGCAAACTGAGTATATATATATAAGTAAAAGTTAATATTAGTGTGCGGTCACACCTCTTTTTTTTTCCTGCAACGACACGGTGGAGCAATTGTTGTATAGTATCTTGATGAAGCAATTGTTTCTGTAGAGAGCAAATGGTTTTTGCTGAAAATCTGTTAGCTGTCAAGAAAGAACGAAGAACTTAGTATGGATAAATATGCAGATTAACCAGCGGAAACATGTACTTGACAATTCCTGATTGTTTGCTTTTAGAGATAGAAGTTATCTTTGAAAACTGTATAATGATACTATATGACCTAGTTTGTGGAATTACTGGTTGCTTTGACAAAATTTTGAATTGACTCGCCGTGACACTTGTAGATACAAACTGTAATGCATGTTTCGAACTTTGGATTTGGATTTATAATATTTTCTGTAGTATCTGAATATGGACTATGGAGTACTATGCATGAATGGAATCAGTAAAAGTTATTAAGGATTTTGTTAATAGGATAGGTTGCCGAGTCCAGCTATGTACTCTTGCCCGTCTGCTTTAGGAGACGTTGCCGAGTTCGTCTATGTATTCTTGCGCGTCTGCTTGTAGTCCGTCTCGTGCTAGTAGTTATCTCTGCCGCAAATAAATAGCTTGGTTTGTTCTTTTTACAGGAAGCATTGTTTGGTTTGTTGCAGTGTCCGTCTTCGTGCATGTTATTATTTTTGTGGCATATAAATTCTAACTTTCCCTTGTTGAACGTAAACATGAATAGAAGAAGATGCACATGGATTTTAGCTTATGTTGGTGCTGAATCTTAACCGTTGAGATCTCTAAATTTATAGTGTTAAAATCTCCACTGTTCTTTTCTATTGTTTCAATAAATAATCGAATCTCTTGAATAAGTAGAATTTTGAGAAAATTGGGGTTGTTTGATGTCGTGGTATAATTTTTTGCTTGTTCTAAGTACTAGATACTGAACAGACATCTGATAGACTTTTAGTTTTGGTTACTCGACGCTAGTTCATTCATTAGATTATGTAGCATTGCTTGAATAATGTAATTTAGCGCTCCTTGTCATATTGTGTCATTGCGAGTTAATTGAAAAAAGCCTAAAACTTAGCTGAATGTATTCAACTATCATCACTCATCAGCCTGCGATGATCATGGGCCCTTCTGTCATTGAAAATCTTATAGGCTATTTTCGTCTAGCTGTAGGGTTAGCATACAAGCTAATGAGCTTAATCTGCTGTTCTCAAGACATGCTTGCAACTTCACTTGAACTTTTTGCAGCCTATTTTATGGAAGTTTCATATGAATATTTTTGGTCGCTGTGCTACTAGAGTAAATTGATGGTTTGAATTCGTGCAAACTAGATTATGTTGCATTCAGTACCTTGCCTGATTCATCTTTGCAATAATTTTCTGCTCACTGAGTTATTTAATGCCCTAGTCATGATTGTGTGGTCATTTGTTATGCTAGGACAGGGTGCTTATGTGAGCAACTTTGGTTCTTTTGGTTTTAAGATCAGTTTACGACCATGTTTAGATATGTCTGCAATGGATGTTGGGCAGTATGATTTCCTTTATTTCATTGGTTGATTGCATTGTCAATATGATCATTTGCTAATATTCTCAAATCCCTTTTGTGCAGCATTCAGCTGTTGTGAAGTTGAAGGACTTGAGAGACAACTGCAAGACAGATCTAAAGCTTTGAGCATCGATTCTTTGTCGGGATAACTTGCCCTGCATGGTTGTGCTGCTAAACCCGTTGCCCTGAGATGTAGTAGGATAGGCTGGATCTGTTTGAATCAAGATGTGTATGCTGTTTGGTTTGAACTAGGAAGTTAGGCCTTTGTCAGTTAGGAAGTTTGGCTGTAGCGATTACTCCTATCTAGAAACATTGACCAGCAGCTTAGGCTCTAAAGATCGTCGGAGGAAATGCTTTTGTAAAAATCTTATAGGGCAGCAAGTAGTTCAGTTGGGAATTGTAGGTTCTGTGACAGGAGTCCTTTCAGTAGTTCCTGCTCCCCAATGATCAAAACATGAAGGGAAAATAATATGTCGTTTGACTAGTTTCCAACGCTTTTGCTGACGTCTCCACCCTCTTTGTGCTGTGGCCTGCGAAAAGTGCGTATCTATCTTTTTTTGTGTTAGCGTCTATGAATTGTTTGCCAAGTGTCTGTTTCGCCTACAGAATTTGTTAAACTTGCTATCCCTGTGACAATTCCTGCAAATACGTGCTAAACTGCTAACCTTTGTGTGTGTCGGTCTTGTTCGGCCAATGTTTCTATGGTAAGAACTTGATAAGAAACAATTCAACTTCCATGTGTATTCAGAAAATTTCTGCCGTCACAAACATGGCAATAAGTTCGAACGTTTTGGGATCTGCCTGGAGGCACAAAAACCTCCGTCGGTGCCGTGACTGGATGCCATAATCTAAGCGAAATGCCATCATATCAATCATGCGAAAGGTGACATTTCCGATCCACTTCTGCGGATAGTGGCCGCTGGCTGTTAGCCTCAACAACTATTTCTCGCGGTGTGAGGCTATTAAACTCCCCAACAAAAAATTGTCCCACGATATCAGAGCTTAAATCGCCTCAGCAAAAAGTGCAAAATAGGCGGTCCTGAAATCACCATGACACTGTTCCTTATGCGTCAAGTCTAAGCTACTTTATATACTCCAAATAAAAGTGCGGACAAACGGTCAGAACGGCCTAATATATTACTCTAGAAGAAGCAGCAGCACGGTTGCTTTCTGCGATGTGGCGCATTGAAACTCTCCTCCAAAAAGTTGTCAACTTGTACTCTGTGACGTTCGTGCAAAGTTACATATCTTGTTGTATATCAGTGCAAGAACCAAATGGGCATATCCTTGTGCTCGCCATGCCGATCGAGTGTCCATATGAGCTGCACTTTGCTGTTACGCCTCGCCTCCCGGCCATCATCTTAGCCACATCCACATGATATACCTAATATATAAAGGCCGGAAGAAATCAGCCTCCAAATCCGAGGCCACGTCACCCCCTTTCCACGTCCGTCCGATCAGCTCCATCCGACGGCCAGGAGTCGTCCACGTCACCCCCACCGTGCGGCACTGTTCCTAGCTACAGTGCCCCCGCGATTTTCTACCAATCAGCGGTCGCCACATCACCCAGTCACCGTCCGGTTGCTCCGGTTTCTAGCCGGTCACCCCCGCGCACGATTTTTGGCGCACAAAAATTACAGAAAAACCCTCCCGAAGGGCTAATTTGAAATTTCACGGAAGTCCAGGGATCTCCGTGCAAAACAACCACCACACCTCATCCTCCTTCCTTCTTCTCCCGCGACGCTGGAGGTCGCCGCCGCACGCCCCCGCCGCTCCGTTCCTCCCTGGACAAATCGCCGCCTGCAGCAGCTCCGCCGCCGCGTCCACTCCATCCTCGCCCAGTATCGTTTGCCGGAACGGCCCACGCGTCTCGAAAATCATCGTCATCGTTGACCACGTCCGCCGCCGCGGATTTCCTCGCCGCCGGCGGCTCCGGCGACCTAATGGTCCATCGCTCCGCCCACCCTGCTCCACTCCACCTCCTCGCACGAATCAGCACGGACCCAGGCCGGCGCGCGCAGCTGCTCCAGCGCGAGCTCGGCAGTGCGGCCGCGTCTGCCGCCGACGGACGACGTCATATGCTGACGCCAGCGCGGGCCCACATACCAGCTTTTTTACATTTTTGTAAACGTTTTCCAGAATAAAAAAAATGTGGGTCCTACCTGTCATGAATTTCATAATTACAGCAAAATTTGTAAAATTCATAACTTCTAAACTATAAATCAGAAAAATGCAAATAATATGTCAAAAAAATTCGAATTTATCAAATTTTAAAATTTTACACACAAAAAGTTGTACCAAAAAAACAATGCCCACAAAAAAATCCAAATAATAATAAAATGATTAAAATTGTAAAATTCATAACTTCTAAACTGTAATTCAAAAAATGCAAATAATATGCCAAAAAATTTCAAATTCAACAAATTTTCAAATTTTATACACACGAAAGTTGCACCAAAAAAACAATGCCCACAAAAAAATGCAAATAATAGTTCGAAAATTTCCGAGACTACCAAATTTCCATACTCTCCACACAAAAATTGCAACAAAAAAAACATTGTGTGCATTTCAAAAATTTAAGAAAATTTAAAATTTTGTAAATTTTCAAACTTTCCACACAAACTAATAAATGCCCATTTTGTTGAAGATTTGTTGGATTAGTTTTCCATATAATTTTTCTATTTTCAAACTTTCCACACAAACTAATAAATGCCCATTTCAAAATTTTCGATCACAACGAGCACGATACGCCACCGCGCTAAATTTTTCAAATGTACTGTCCATTTTAAATTATATAAAAAAAAACCTTCACCATATTAGGTCCCTCACAACTGGGACCGTTTTACTTAAACAATTTCAAAAAAATGAGAAACCTTGGAAAACAACTATTCTGAATCTACCCATCAGAAAAAATATGGATAACATACCAAAACAATCAGACAAATACATACTATTTATTTATGCTAAAAAACAAACATATTTAATTATTTCAGATCAGTAACTATTTTAATACAATCTAGATGCACTTTCTCTAATTATTATGGAATTAAATCCAACAAATATACATTCCCACTACTTACATACTAAAATTAATTAAATATCTACTAGGAAAATATAATCATAGTTCAACATTTCAAATTACTACAAAATTGGAGATACTCCAACATATATAGTAGACATGCTCAGTAAATTCCAAATTTGAATACTTTAAAGTTTTCAATGCATTTTAAATCTGATCATTTAAAAAAAGTAAAAAATAATTAACTTACAAATAACTTCCTACTTTTAACAATTTTTCAATTCAAACAATTTATAGATACAAACTTTTTTTGAATTTCACCATATTCAAATATGAACATCTAAGCATTTACTAAACGTGAAAATAGCTCAAATATGAATAGCTCCCCAATTTGACCACTTTTAAAATTTGAATAACTTTCCAACAAAAACTTTTTTTGAACTTCAACAATTTTCAAATCTGAGCAACTTTCTAATGCGAACATTTCCAAATTTAAATTTTCTACTCCACAATATTTTTTTCTTCTAACCACACGGCCGCGGCGTACGCCGCGCCAAGATGTCTAGTTCGTTTTATTAGCAGCTTTAGGTCCATGCTGTCTGTGAGCAAGAAGTGGCTTGCTGTCGCCTACCGGGGACTGTCTTATTAGAACAGCTTGGTTACATGATTGGCCTCGTCGCCTGCTCGCCTCACCGACGGAGGCTGGCGCCTATTGGCAACTCGGTAGTGCTTACCGTGTCGTTTGCTTAGTACCCCTTTTTTCATGGAAAATTCACTGCCTTACTTTACTTAAACCGGATAGTGATTACAGTTACACTGCATCACAATTAGTCAGGAGTCCAGGTATTACATCGCAACGAACAGAGACTAAAACGCACAAACCTTCTCTGGCACATTCGATGTGCTGCATCATTTGTATCACAACTTATATACAGAGACTTGAAATCCTGAAAAATCGAGCTTAAATTCTTCATCACCTGGAAAATGTGATCACTCGTTTTGCCGGGGTATCACAATACAACTGCAGCCGGTCTCGAGTATCACCTTCGTGACTCGCAAACAACTCGCTGATGAAAGGATCTTCAATCAAAGGGGTGCTTACAAGTTACAACATTCGACCTCCATGAACGCTCCTATCCAGAGTAGCACAAAATATCGAGACATCCATATTTATCATACACCATCCCGCCGGAGGCTTCGACCTTCTGCACACCCGCTTCTGAGCTCTTACTTGCGCCGACAACAAATTTTTTTTTGGAAGGGTGCGCCGACACAATTCTAAGACAACAAGCTGCTTATCAATTAATTGCAGCAAACCCAATGGTTTGCATTGCTCCTCGCAATGGACAAATTTGTTGTGGCTAGTTATCTTGAGAGATAGTGGGATCTGCCTGCCACTGGCGTCGCCCGCGAGCATTATGTGGAGGCTTGCAAGCATAAACAAATGTGACCGAAACTTCGTTTACTTTATCTTGGGAGAACGAGCATGCTGGGGAATTTGGTCGCAGACAATGCCCCCAACATTCTCTCCAACTTTCATCCGCGGACCCGAAAACCACTGACCTTTTCAGCCAAACTATAGCTCATTGACAGTTTTTAACAGGAGATTAAGCAGTCAAATTATCCGCAGGCCGCAGCCTTCTCCCGGCTTGTAGACCTGTCCTGTTCATACCCGAATTTAAGAAGCACGGATCCTGCGAAACCGGGGAATAGTTCTAAACATATCGAGCTCAACACTCGAGCAGAAAATGACGGAGCAACGGCGACGGCGACGACGCATCTGCAGGCGTCGTCCTCATCCCGGGAGCATCGTTATAGGATTGGAATGCATGGTCGAACGCACGCAAGGAAACAAATGCCGATCGATCTATATGCATATCGCTTGTGTCGGTGTGGTGAAGTCTGGACCAGACAAATGCTGAGTCTAGCTCCTTGTGACCGGCCTTTGCCTATGGCTTCACAGGAAAAAGTGCCGTCTCTAGGCGTTCTGTAGTGAGCATGCTTATGATCGAGGAGGAAATAATGGTGGTGGTTGGATTCAATTGTCTTAGGCTTTTTGGCTGGCTAGCCCGTACTGTACTCCAGATCATGCATGGATCAATCAAAGTTTATACTACTCTATATGTACTGGGTGTGAGTCTAGATTTCAGAAGTTGCTCCGTACCATAATAAACCCCGTGAAACCTGTGGTTTTGCCACCCGAACACTTGGCAGAGCCACCTAATCGCCATCTAAGTTGATCCACTAAGCCTCGTTGTTTTCAATTTCTACGTATGCTGGAACAGCATGCAAACTGAAACCAACCTACCATCACCACTCTCAACAGCAGAGGACCCTGAAAGTAAAGACGACTTCAAGTGATCATGGGATCATAATTACCAAGCTAGCGCATCATTATTTTATTTTGTAGAAATCAGAAGCAAACTACTGAAACTAGCTAGGTAGAGTCGGTGCCGATTGCCTCGTTCTGGGCGGATCCTTTGATCCCAAGACTTCTCACTTGGAAATACTCCAACTTCGCAGCCATCGCCGTCGTCCTAGGCCACTAGACGTCGATCGATCGTCCGTAAAATTCTTGACGATCTGGACTTGTGCTTCCAAAAGCAGGGTGTCGATCGGTTTTGAACATTGAACGCTTCAACAATCAACAGTTCAACACACACTCACAGTGGCAAACCAATCCACTGTCCATGACGCAATCGCCCGGCCACCGCCGTCACGGCCGCGCTTAACGCCACTCGACGCCCACGGCAAGGGCGATTCAACTTTGCCGGTCACTAGCTGATCGTTTGTTTCGACCTCTCTAAAGACACCAAGTGCCCATGTCAATGAACATGTTTTTTATGGAAGCATGCTACTGTACTGCTAGTCACCTAGTGGAGAGTGTATCCTGTGCACCCACAGAATTGGTGCACTCGCTGAACGCGACGCTCGGTTGACCACCTAGTATGTTTAAAAAATTCTGGAAAAAAGTTTGGGTATAGACAATACTCATATCTAACATATCACAAAATGTCAAATCGGAATTCAAAACACATATCAAGAAGCAAAACAGACAAATCCAACAATGAATAGTGCCAAAATCGTTAAAAGAACTAGATGACACCCCGCGCGTTGCTGCGGTGATTATATAAGGAATTTTGTTATTATTTAGGCCTTGTATATTATGTTAGAAATAAATAATTAAGATAATAAATTGCATATATGTGGAAAGTAAAATTGTGCGAGGCACAGAGACAACGCTTTAAAAAGTATATCATGCCATAGTAATAAAATATGAAAATCAACCAGAAATATGTTACTTTGCTTACGTACAATGCCGGACTATTGAGTTGATCGATTGTCATTTCACAGATGGCGTAGATTCAAATTTCAGAATTATGCATAGCCGTAATTTGCTAGAATCAAATGATAATATGATTATTTTGGAGTTAGATGGAAGAGAATCGTCTGACATTACATAAATAGTTGTATCATTCAAAATAGTGTAACCCTTTGGAGGAAAAATACACCTGATAACCGGTAAAATAGACATGCGTCTTTTCTTCTGTAATCCTGATTGTGCCCGATTCACAGGAAAAAGTGCCGTCTCTAGGTGTTCTGTAGTGAGCATGCTTATGATCGAGGAGGAAATAATGGCGGTGGTTGGATTCAATAGTTTTAGGCTTTTGGCTGGCTAGCCCGTACTGTACTCCAGATCATGGATCAATCAAAGTTTATACTCTATACTAGTTGAATGCGGCGCGTCGGCACGCCGCGCCCGTGGTGTATATTTTTGTGAATATAACTTGTTAAGTTGTTTTGTTCAACTAATATATTTTGTGAGTAGAAATGGTGGCGTTTCTTGTATAATTCATTTATGTTTGCATAAATATTACAACTAATAATTTGCTGTAATGCATTAATGTTTGCGTAAATTTAGCAAACAGGGGATGGTTTTTTTTTTTGTGGGAATTTTGGAAATTTGTTATTTTTGGAAAATTTGGATATATTATTTGTATTTTATTTTAAGTGTAGGTTTGAAGGTTATAATGACATGATAAATGTTAAAGGAAATTAGAATTTGACAAAATTCGTCGAACGTTTGTGGGAATTTGGATCCAAAATTGAGTAGTTAGAGTCGACTAAACTCGGAACCGATCACGCGGATGGAACCTGCTCGTCGACGCGCGTATTTTTCATGTATATAATTTTTGGAAAACGCGGGGTCTTTTCTGTAAAAATCTTGACGAAGTATATAATTTTTGGAAAACGCGGGGGCTTTTCTGCAAGAAAATGCACGGGGACTTTTCTGCAAAACAATTGGCAAAATTCGTCAAATGTTTGTGCGAATTTGGATCCAAAATTGAGTAGTTAGAGTCGACCGAACGCGAAACCGTTCACAGGGATGGAACCTGATCGTCGACGCGCATATATTTCGTGTATATAATTTTTGTAAAACGCGGGGACTTTTCTGCAATTTTTTTTGACAAAGTTTGTCAAATGTTTGTGCCAAGTTGGATCCAAAATTGGGGGGTTAGAGTCGACAAAACTCGAAACTTTTTTCGTGTATATAATTTTTTGGAAAACGTGGGGACTTTTCTGCAAAAAAATTGACATAATTCATCAAATGTTTGTGCGAAGTTAGATCCAAAATTGAGGAGCTGGAGTCGAGAAAACTCGAAACCTACTCGTCGGCGAAAATTTGACAGAATCCGTTAAACGTTTGTGCAAAGTTGGATCAAAAATTGAGGAGTTAGAGTCGACCAAGCTCGAAGCCGATCACGGGAGTGGAACCTACCCGTCGGCACGCACATATTTCATGCATGTTTTGGAAATCGCGGGGTTTTTTTTTCAAAAAAAAAGGAAGCAAAAAAAAATTTCAAAAAAATGAAGCAAAAAAAACCAAATGCTACAGTGCGTGCGCACTGTTCGTAACTGTTCACATGAACAGTGCGCGACGTGCTGAGAGGGCGCTAAAGAATCCGTTAAACGTTTGTGCAAAGTTGGATCAAAAATTGAGGAGTCAGAGTCGACCAAGCTCGAAGCCGATCACGGGAGTGGAACCTACCCGTCGGCACGCACATATTTCATGCATGTTTTGGAAATTGCGGGGTTTTTTTTTTCAAAAAAAAAAGGAAGCAGAAAAAAAGCAAAAATAAATTCAAAAAAAAACCCCAAATGCTACAGTGCGCGCGCACTGTTCATAACTGTTCACGTGAACAGTGCGCGACGCGCTGAGAGAGCGCTAAAGTTTGCGTCCATTATATATAGTAGTAATGTGGGTGTGAGTCTAGATTTCAGATGTTGCTCCGTACCATAATAAACCCCGTGAAACCTGTGGTTTTGCCACCCGAACACTTGGCAGAGCCACCTAATCGCCATCTAACTTGATCCACTAGTAGAAAAGGAGGCAACGGTGCGCCACCTTTAGTACCGGTTGTACAAAAACCGGTACTAAAGGGGGCATTAGCACCGGTTGCGTTCGTGTGCCAGCAGGGGCACCGCGACGAGTACCTTTAGTACCGGTTGTTATTACCAACCGGTACTAAACGCTGGTTGGTAATAAGCGTTTAGTACCGGTTGGTAATAACAACCGGTACTAAAGGGTTGGAGGCCCCGCGGCACATGCGGCCGCGGTTGGTGGCCCACGGCGAGATCTTTAGTACCGGTTGTTATTACCAACCGGTACTAAAGGTCTCGGGCACTATAACCCTTTTTTTCCTATTTTTCATCTAATATGGAAAAATTCATATCTTTAAATTCGTAAATCGAAATTTGACAAATAAAATGTGTAAATCGATTAGAAAATGAGAGGAATCCAAATATTACATCCATATCATATTTTTCATCATGTTGATAACTTTTTGCAACATATTTTTGTTACATGCTTAATTAAAAAGCCATTTTGGCACTTGAAAAATGGAAAATGATATTTATAATAATATTTTAAAAATTGTTTTTGGCAACAATGTTTGCCATACCAAGACACACCTATGTGTCAATATATGGACACATTATCACAAACTATGGCACAGGTCCATTTTGACCATTTTTTTGAAAAAAATAAAAGAAAGTGAAAAAATACTCAAAAAGTGAAATCCTTTGGCATGGAGTCTTTTTATGTGTACTAGTTGTTAGGAAAATGATAAACATGAGTTTTGACAAAGTTTTCAAAAAACTTCTTCACAAAAAGGTCAATCATTTATAGACATGTATAAGTTTCGAGTCAAATGACCTAGATATGATCATCTCCGTGCCATAGTTTGTGATAATGTGGCCATATTTGAGACATAGGTGTGTCTTGTTATGACAAACAATGTTGCAGAAATGAGTTTTTTCAAATTATGTTTATAAATATCATTTTTCATTTTTTAATTGTCAAAAATGGCATTTTTTGTGAAGCAAGTACAACAAATATGGTGCAAAATGACACCCATACAATTATCACACAAAGTAGGCCATATTTTATCGATAATCCAGCAATAATAGGAATTTTCTCGGTTTCTACCTCATTTCGCCTATTTAAATGACTTTATGCCTATTTTTCGAAAGTAATTCAATTTTGAACTACAAGTGTGTGATAGTTTGCTCTGAAAATTTTACAAAAATCATTTTAAGATACACCAGTAGTGGTTATATCACAGAACCATCGATAGTTTTGAGAAATGCAACCCCTTTGGATGAATAGACACGACGGGCATTTTGACCGTTTTTTCAACAAAATAAAAGAAAGTGAAAAATACTCAAAAAATGAAATCCTTTGGCATGGAGTATTTTTATGTGTACTAGTTGCTAGGAAAAATGATAAATATGAGTTTTGACAAAGTTTTCAAAAAACTTCTTCACAAAAAGGTCAATCATCTATAGACATGTATAAGTTTCGAGTCAAATGACCTAGATATGATCATCCCCGTGCCATAGTTTGTGATAATGTGCCCATATTTGAGACATAGGTGTGTCTTGTTATGACAAACAATGTTGCAGAAATGAGTTTTTTCAAATTATGTTTATAAATATCATTTTTTAATTGTCAAAAATGGCATTTTTTGTGAAGCAAGTACAACAAATATGGTGCAAAATGACACCCATCCAATTATCACACAAAGTAGGCCATATTTTATCGATAATCCAGCAATAATAGGAATTTTCTCGGTTTCTACCTCATTTCGCCTATTTAAATGACTTTATGCCTATTTTTCGAAAGTAATTCAATTTTGAACTACAAGTGTGTGATAGTTTGCTCTGAAAATTTTACAAAAATCATTTTAAGATACACCAGTAGTGGTTATATCACAGAACCATCGATAGTTTTGAGAAATGCAACCCCTTTGGATGAATCGACACGACGGGCATTTTGACCGTTTTTTCAACAAAATAAAAGAAAGTGAAAAATACTCAAAAAATGAAATCCTTTGGCATGGAGTCCTTTTATGTGTACTAGTTGCTAGGAAAAATGATAAACATGAGTTTTGACAAAGTTTTCAAAAAACTTCTTCACAAAAAGGTCAATCATCTATAGACATGTATAAGTTTCGAGTCAAATGACTAGATATGATCATCCCCGTGCCATAGTTTGTGATAATGTGCCCATATTTGAGACATAGGTGTGTCTTGTTATGACAAACAATGTTGCAGAAATGAGTTTTTTCAAATTATGTTTATAAATATCATTTTTTAATTGTCAAAAATGGCAGATTTTGTGAAGCAAGTACAACAAATATGGTGCAAAATGACACCCATCCAATTATCACACAAAGTAGGCCATATTTTATCGATAATCTAGCAATATTAGGAATTTTCTCGGTTTCTACCTCATTTCGCCTATTTAAATGACTTTATGCCTATTTTCCGAAAGTAATTCAATTTTGAACTACAAGTGTGTGATAGTTTGCTCTGAAAATTTTACAAAAATCATTTTAAGATACACCAATAGTGGTTATATCACAGAACCATCGATAGTTTTGAGAAATGCAACCCTTTGGATGAATAGGCACGACGGGCATTTTGACCTTTTTTCAACAAAATAAAAGAAAGTGAAACAATACTCAAAAAATGAAATCCTTTGGCATGGAGTCCTTTTATGTGTACTAGTTGATAGGAAAAATGATAAACATGAGTTTTGACAAAGTTTTCAAAAAACTTCTTCACACAAAAGTCAATCATCTATAAACATGTATAAAATGACTTTTTTTAAGCAAGTACCAAAAATATGTTGCAAAAAGTCATATACATGATGAAAAAGATGATATGGATATCATATTTGGATTCCTCTCATTTTTCTAATCGATTTAGACATTTTATTTGTTAAATTTTGATTTACGGATTTAAAGATATGAATTATTCCATATTAAATGTAAAAAGGAGAAAATAAAGTAAAATAAATTTTATTCTTATTTATTCAAATATTATTATTACATAATCATTGTTATTTATTCAAATAAATTTTCAAAATTTAAACAATAAAAAGTGTGACACCATGACCCAGGGGTTAATATGGTTGATAGGATACTAATATCAGTAAGTTCTAACATCTCATTTGACAGGTAATTTGGAAGGAACTCTAAAATTAAGCGTGCTTGGGCTGGAACAATTTAAGGATGGGTGACCGAACGGGAAGTTTGACCGGGGTAAGTATTTGACCTGAGATTAAGTGTCTAATATGTAATTAGAGATTATGTGTGTGGCTATTTGGGAAATAAAAAAACAAAATTAGAAATATTAGAGTAAAATTAAAAAAATTAAAAAAAAATTTAAAAAAATAAAATTTCGGAAAAAATAATTTTGGAAACATATGCGGCGGGGGGGGGGGGGGGGGGGTGGGGGGCAAAAAAAGAACGAACCTTTAGTACCGGTTGTATGAGATATCCCTTTAGTCCCGACCTTTTAGTACCGGTTGCACAACCGGTAGTCCGGTACTAAAGGCCCAATAAGACCGGTACTAATGCCGCTTTTTCCACTAGTGATCCACTAAGCCTCGTTGTTTTCAATTTCTACGTACGTATGCTGGAACAGCATGCAAACTGAAACCAACCTACCATCACCACTCTCAACAGCGGAGGACCCTGAAAGTAAAGACGACTTCAATTATGCTATATATGGGATCATAACTACCAAGCTAGCGCATCATTATTTTATTTTGTAGAAATCAGAAGCAAACTACTGAAACTAGCTACGTAAAGTCGGTGCCGGTTGCCTCGTTCTGGGCGGATCCTTTGATCACAAGACTTCTCGCTTGGAAATACTCCAACTTTGCAGCCATCGCCGTCGTCCTAGGCCACTAGACTTGTGCTTCCAAAATTAGCAGGGTCTCGATCGGTTTTGAACATTGAACGCTTCAACAAGCAACAGTTGAACACACTCACAGTGGCAAACCAGTCCACTGTCAATGACGCACCTCCCAACGGCGACGTCGGCGTCCCCGGTACTATCTCTAGCAGAACCCGCAAAAGGCGAAACCGTAAAAGCATTTTGCAGGTCACGTTTTTCGTGTTTTTGCTCTAGTTTTCGTGCAGCGAAGAACAGAACCCGCAAACGCAAACTGCAATTCCGCGATTTAGACATTTCAGATTTTGCGGGAACAAAGAGTTCATATTTCGACAGTACCAGCAGATGATTTCTACACAAAATAATATAGGCGATCTAACCCTATATCACTACACTAGCCTAGGTCGCCGCCGATCAAACCCTAGTGGGAAAAATGCGGCTCCTTACCGGAGCCATGGGCGCGGCGGCGACGCAGCGGCGGAGGAGCTTCATTCCTCGTCGGAGTCGGTGATGAGGTCGATGGTGGGCGGGAGCGTGCTGATAACCAGCGCCTGCTGCAGGAGCCCCTCGTTGACCACCGCGTTGAGCTTGGCGGTGGCGGCCTTCTCCTCCGCTTCGTATTGCGACCGCAGCAACGCCGCGGCCATCATGTGCTCCATCTGCTCGTCGGAGACGAAGTCCTCCGGCCCGAGCGTGACCCGAAATGCTCGGGGTTGTAGCCCTCCGGTGGCGGAGCACCTGGAGCGGCGGAGGAGCTGCTGGCGCCCGCGGAGGAGCTGCCCTCGCCGTGGAGGCGCAGCTGCTGGCGGCGGCGGATCTTGCGCTCGCGCTCGCGCCGGAGCCGGTCGAACTCCGGCAAATCGCGGCAGTGCCACGCGGGAGGCACCGGCTCCCCGTGCTTGTACTTGAGGACGTCGCGCTTCCGTGCGCCGTCGCTGCGGGAGACCTAGCGCCGCTTTTCGTCGGAGTTGTCTCCGCCGAATTTGTCGTCGCCGGGGAGCGGCTCCGCTTCCCTCTTCGGCGCCATGGCGGCTCGGAGTCGCCGGATCTGCGGTAGGGGTGGCGAGATTGCTCTTCAGAGACGGCGGAGTGGGGGTGGATTGCTCACCGGAGCGGCGGAGCGTGCGAGGAGAAGTGGGGGTTTCGACCTGCATCTGCGGTCGCAATCCGGCAAAATAGAGGCTCGCCGCTTCGTTTCACGGGCCCCCGCAAAACGTTTGCAGGCTGGGCTAATTTTGCAGGCTCTGTTCTGACCCAAAAACAGCACCAAACCCGTAAACTCACCGGAGTTTTGCGGGTTTGAGTCTTTTGCAGGTTCTGCTAGAGATGCTCTAAGCCGGTACCCGCACTTTGCTCCGATTTTCCTCCTCTCCGTCAATTCCTGATCTGTATCCACACATCACGCCTGATCTCACAGCTTCCTTGTTATCCAAAAGAAATCCAAATGGAGAAAAATGCATGATCATGTTTGCAGGTGATTGGTGCCATATAGAGATCCACACATTTTTCTGTTGACATGTGTTCACGAAGAAGAACCGAAGTAGCTAGAGTATAGTGAGCCTGCATGTGAATGCATGTAGCAGGAAGCTCACCGGAGACATCACATCAATGGAGCCGGCACTGTTCGTGGGAGTTGTTAGCATAAAACCGCGACATTGACGCTTCAATTGCGAAAAACCGCGACAATGCTGTGGGATTACGGAAAACCGCAACTTTGGTGGCCTGGGTTCGCAATGTACACATTTTTCGTTAAACGTGAATTGACACCGAATCTGACGTGTGGGACCCACCCAAAAGCTGACGTGGCATGGAGAGCCCCACTTGTCTGGACCAATTTGCATATTTTTGGCTGGGTCCCACTTGTCAGCCCATGGGAGCCAATTAAAAATAGAAAAATGTCAAAAGAAAAAAAATCTTCGTGCTCTCCAAGACGCCGGCGCGGCTCTGCTCCGGGTCCATGGACGCGGGAACCTGCCCGCCGCCGCCCTCCCTGCTCGCGGACGTGCGCCGCCGAGCCCCTGCTTCGTCCGAAGCGCATCGAGCCTGGCGAGCGCCTGGACCGGAGCGCGTCCGCACCGGCAGGCCGAGGCCCTCGGCACCCTGGCGCAGGCCGCCGCCCCATCCCGCTCACGCGCCGGCCTTCCCCCTCCCGCTCCCGCACCGGCCGCCGGCCGCCGCTACCGCTCGCGTGACGGCCGTCGCCACATCCCGCTCGCGCGCCGGCCGCCGCCCTCCCGCTCCCGCGCAGGCCACCGTCCTCGAGCTCGCTGCACCCTGGCGCAGGCCGCCGCCCCATCCCGCTCACGCGCCGGCCTTCCCCCTCCCGCTCCCGCGCCGGCCGCCGCTCCCACTCGCGCGACGGCCGCCGCCCCATCCCGCTCGCAAGTATTTTTTTTCTTTTTTTAGACATTTTTATTTAATTAATTGGCTCCTATGGGGCTGACAAGTGGGACTCACTTAAAAATATGCAAATTGGTCCCGACAAGTGGGGCTCCCCATGCCACGTCAGCTTTTGGGTGGGTCCCACACGTCAGATTCGGTGTCAATTCACGTTTAACGAAAAATGTGTGTACATTGCGAACCCAAGCCACCAAAGTTGCGGTTTTCCGTGATCCCACAGCATTGTCGCGGTTTTTCGCAATTGAAGCGTCAATGTCACGGTTTTATGCTAACAACTCCTGTTCGTGGCCATCTGATACAGTGATACTTCCAGCGATGTAGCACATAACTTGTGTTCATGCCGATGGGCGATGGGCCACGACAGAGAGGCTCACAACACCATGCCAGCCACCACAGAATGTAAGAAAAAAAACTCTGAAGTTATGTGTGTGTATATGGTTATTTGTAAGAGTATATGAACAGCTGCGCGGCCGTAAGACGAATCCCTACACAGACATTGGCATCGCACACGGATCTGGTCGGTCTTTCTTCTGCCCCACGCACGATCCGACGGCTCCGGCGCCGGCGCCCTTGCTGTTGCTTGACACTACCACGTCAGACGTGTGGTGGCAGTTCAAAAGCCAGTCCCTTTGAAACTGTGGCGGCAATCGCACGGCCACCGCCGTCACCGCCGCGCTAAGGCCAACCGACGCCCACGGCAAGGGCGGTGCACCTTTGCCTGTCACTAACTGATCGTTTGTTTCGACCTCTCTATTGTCATTATTGATAACAAATTTGTCATTCTCTCTATTGATGTAGTGTTTCAAATTTAGACTTGAATTTTTGTGAAGATGTGTAGAAGAAGAAGTTGGTGGCATCCATGGGGTAAAGGTGTGCACCGGCAGTCTCACATCTACTTTTTTACTGATGATCAAGTTTTTGGTTACCGTTTTCAAAAATCTCGGAGGGGGCCAGGATTTCCGGTAACCATGGTAACCGGAAAATTACCGGCGGTTACCGGACGAGATTCTTACTCAAAATTTGAAATTCAAACTTAAAATGATAAAAAAATAAAAAAAGACTTTGGGAGGATGAATTTGTCCCAAATTTAAACGGTCCGGGATTTTCGCCGAGAAATCCGGTTACTCTGGTAATTCGACCGGTAACCAAATCCCTGCCGATGATTCCCTTATACCCACTAGTAATTGTGCATGTGCAATGCACGTGTAATATTAGAACATATTTTCTGTTAAGTAAAAAACACAATGAAACAACAATAATAATTAATCAGAATGACACAAATTTGGTATCTATATTAATTATAGGAAAATGACAATTACGAATATTGTTTTTGTTCCACACACATATGATGGCTGAAAAAAAACTTCATTGCGATATACTCCGTATCACTCTACTTCAATTTTAATTTTTCTAGTTTGCTCAGATTTATTGAGATATTTATTCAAGACATGATACTTAATAAGTTTATTCAAATCATGAAGTAATTTGTTTAGTAGAGATAAGAGTTTCCCGTGTCTCCTGATACAAATAATAAGAATCAAGGGTTTCACCTGCCAAGGATGAACAGAAAACAAAAGAAGCAAGGGCTTCCTAGATTTTACTCTACAATTTTTTACCAACCCTATTTCAACAGTCGGGAAAAAAAATACATACATCCACTTGGAGGCAACGATAGAAATTGACCTTCACTATACACACCAAATACTTACCATTTTCCACCTTATACTAATTAATTATAGAAACTCACCACACATCGAGCAATAACCATGTACATTGAGCATATAATTCTTGAGCAGAAAAAGGGAAACAATGTTTGCGTGTGATGGCAATTTTGAATTACACCAAATAGATAAATCATTTCTGAAACTTATAAAATTATTTCCAGTTAAACGAGCTCTATAGAACAGGATAATGCATCCCATCATCATTACAATTATGAAAAGAGCAGATTGGCTGAAATATGCAAACTGTTGATCCCTACAAAATAATGATAATATTAAGCAAACTATTGCAAATGGATTCATGAAACCACACAAACACATCAGACATCCCATCAGCCTTGCTACATACGTATGGAAAAAAGGAGCCATGCAAGAGGCACAAACCTTTATATGCAAGGAATGCTACATGCTCATGTGCGGTTCCCACGAATTATTGAATCTAATAAGGACTTGTTGCTGCTCTTGTGCAGGTTCAACACGACAATCCAGCCTGAATGTTTAGTGCCCAAGAATTGGCATCTTACCAATTACTCCAGGTTCCATGTGGATTGTCGTGTTGAACCTGCACAAGGTAATACCTGCAGGAATTTAAAATTTTCTGGTTACATAACCGTCAAGATTTATTCTATAAAGATATGCTGCACCACATAATGCTAAATCTAGATACTTACAAACACCGTTGTGGAATATCTTGTGTTTGTCGAAGTAGAATTAGTGAGACCTGATGAAGAATCTCACGTCCACGCCGGGAGGTGAGATTGTTGCCGATTCCGTCATCGAGGAATTACTTGCGTAACCCGCTCTTCAAGTATCCACACGTACACCGCGCAATCCGTCAGCGCTCCGCCGTCTAGAGCACCTGACGCCGATGAAGAGAGATAGCCTTTCGGCATAGTTGAAGTGGTAGATCTAATCAACCCTCCAATTAGATCTCATGTGTTGAGAATTAGATATCTCTAATCTCATATAGATCTAATCTAGTTGATTAGAGCAATGTCTAATTAGAGTAATTAGAGCATCGTCTAATTCACAATATCTCAAGAGAGAGGAACTTGTGATTTGCAATTGTGCAATTGTTGTGTTCTCCTTGTGGGAGGGGGTGGAGTATATAAGGGGGAGAGGGGGCTGGTGCGCCGGCCCCTCCCCCAAGTCGGTTGGGGAGTCCTTGTTGGTCCCTCCCCTCTATTTTTCCTTTTTGTCTTTTTCCTTTATTCCTTTCCTATTTCAATTCGAACTCTTTTTAATTCACAATTGAATAAGGACGGAGAGAGTGGGGAAATGGTGTGCCGGCCCTGGAGGGGTGGGGCCCAACCGTCCGGCCCCACACTATGTGTGGCGCAGCCCTAGTGCACCCTACCCCCCCTTCCCGGCAAACCTCCGAAACTCTTCCAGAACCAAATATACTATATAGATAAAATCATGGACTGTATCCACTGATGTCAGAAACACTTCCCGGCATCCCGGAACATCTCATGTTCACCATATTTCTCCCTCGGGACTTTCTGCCCTAAACTGGCATTATTTTCCTCTCATTATAACTTCATCGGAACACCTCCGATTCACACCGGAGTTGTTCCTGTGACATCGGAGTGAGTCTGACAACTTCTCATAACCATTATAACTACAACTTTATTCTCTCAATAAAAAATTGACTCACAGCTTAAGTGTGTGACCCGCAAGGTTCGGTAACACATAGACATGCCCGGAGTGCTTACTGGACAATAACCAGCATTGGGATCTAGACGGCCGTACTGGCTCCTATGTATTCACGAATGAACGACACAACCTGTTGTGTTTCTCATTACGCTAATTCCCTTACGTAAACGATACAATGATATCACGAGATGAGACAATGTGCTCTAGTGTGATCAAACCATTCGATCATAACACATATAAAACTCGTTCTGATATCATTCTCTTTTCTTATTCTGTATTGTCAATGTCCTGTGATAAATCACACTGTGTCTAGCAAAACAATTGGGGTGATATTGATAATACTGAGACGGCCTAGAGGATGTATCTCTCCATCGCCTAGAGGAGTAAGTGCCATTCTTGAACGATCTCCGTTCCATTACGTATTCTAGTTTACACCCAAAAGCCACCGTTATGATCCCCAATTAAGGCCGGATGTTTGATGACAATCAAAATGTAAGTGTCAAATACGCGGTCACTAGATATTCTCATGGTATAGTAATACAGCTAACGAAAACTCTATATAATCAATTGCTAACTTCATCTGTGACGATTTGTCTCTTAGCAAGATCATACAATGGTCGGTTCAGTACTATTGTCATTCAGACAATAAACTCTTATAGTTGTGTGACTTATATAAAGTCCATGATCAGTAAACCGTGATCATCTAACAACAAGATAAGCTAGTCTTAGAGACAAGACTAGGAACACTTTGGTATTGTTCATATCTCTACACGTTGGAGGTTTTCCTTTGAAGACTCACTATTCAATTGCCAATGCAGTTGTAGCATAAAGATATAAATGTTTAATAATAAACTTGGAGATAAATAATAACTAAATATTATTGTCTCTACGACATATCTCCAATAGATAATTTCTAAGTTTGTGCCTCAATTTTCCAAGCAAACATGTATATGCAAGGAATCACCATTACACGATTATTTTAGCGTAAGCTTACACTTATCTGCTGGTCGATAATTTCCCAATTATGGTGAGGAGATGATAAAACAACAAAAACATGCATCGATTTGCGTGGTGGAAATTATTTTATCCAAAGCAGGAAGGTGGTATGGGGTTCAGGGATTTTCACTCATTTAATTTGGCAATGTTGGCTAAACAAGTGTGGAGACTTTTTAATGACCCGGAGTCATGTTGTGCCAGGGTTTTAGGTGCAAAATATAATCCACAAGGTGACATATTGAAAGCAGGACCGAAATCGGGATCATCTTTCACTTGGCAGAGTATACTGGCAGAGTTGTCAACCTTTAAGAGGATATATTTGGAGAGTGGACACCGGAAAAAGCATAAGTAATTTTGCATGAGCTAGGTCTGACAAATGTGATTGAGGAAGCAATACAAGCTGACCGTATATACTAGTTCTGAGGTCCTAGAACACATCCTAAGATTGCAGAATAATGATATCCCGAGCCTCGACATGGGCCTTAAAGAGGTAATAGTGGTTTTATGGTGGTACTTGTGGTGGATACGTCGGCAACAAGCACACAATGAAGCTATGTCCCCCTTTACAGATGCAAATATTAATTCTTGACATTGCTGCTAATGCCGCCAAAGATCTCTCAAAGCCTAATAATATGATGTTGGCTCGATGGTGCAGACCTGAACCACGAGAGGTAAAGCTTAATGTGGATGCCTCTTTCCACTCTAATCTATGTGCAGGTTCTGTCAGCGCGGTCCTTCGTGACTACCAGGGCAACTTTTTGCTAGATCTTGCGTCTATCCACCTCATGTTGCTTCGGCAGCGATGGCAGAAGCAATGGCTATGCGTGAAGTATTATCACTTGCTAACCAAAGAAGGTGTAACATGATCCAGGCTGAATCTGATTCTATGGAGATCATTGAATCCCGGAGATGAACCTACTTTGTAGTAGACAAACTGGTAAACGATGTAATTATGGTTGGTATTCAATAAAGCTCGCAGCAGGACGGAGTTCTGGTGCTTCCCTCAAAATAAAAAAGGTCATGCACATCTAAAATTATTGGAGAAAAACGCACACGTGGTAAAACAAAACAAAACAAAAACGAAATAGGGTAAAAATTCACATTCTAGATACAAGGTATGTATGAAAGCGTTTTATGACATTAGATTCTTACAAATCTATAGTCAGAAATTTTGGAAGAGTCTTATGGTTTTTTGATATATGCAAGAGAGGCAAAATTAAAATTCTAGATACTGTACGGAATGATTTTATGACATTAGATTTTTTACTAATCAGTAATCAAATCTTTTGGAAGTGTTTTATGGATTTTTGGTATATACCAAAGAGGCAAGTAAATCCCAGACATTATGTTATTTTGTGGTGATCCAAATTCGTTTATACTGATGAAGGCCAACTTGTGACGAAGGAGAGCGGATCGTTTCCGGGTCGGACTGCAGCCGACCTAGGGTTTTATGCCACCATATATTCCTCTTGTAAGCTGCCGGTTGGGATATGTCGCATTGTGTAAATCCCCGGCGTTTGTAACCTCACCCCGATATAGTGAAGTGTTGCTGGCTGGCGCCCGTGGTTTTTTCCTCTCCTTTGTTTGGAGAGGTTTTCCACGTTAAAATCTCGTGTCCCCTTTGGTTTGATCGTTCCGCTCTTCGTCGTTTCTTTACTATCGTTTATAACACATTAATCATCATATTTCGAGATTGAGGACATTACAGTTTTACCACTACTTTCTATAGTTGGAAAATATTGCCAAACTTACTCTTATCATTCGACTTGCCCGGATTGAAGACCTCTCTTAAATTAGAGCATCTTAAAAATAGATGCACGGATAGGATCGAGTAGGACGTACACTTGGATGGGTAGGATTGTCACAAGAAATGAACAATCGGCTCCACTCCTCGGAGCCCATACTCCCATGTGTCGCGCGCGCCCTTTATATATACACCCCTGGCCATTGCCAAAGCCAGCCTCACCCGCGCAGCGACAGTGTGACACATGCTCACGTACCAGCCATGGGACGCCGCACACAAGCTGCCGCGGCGCCAGCGCTGCTGCTCGTCTTCGTCCAGCTTCTCGCGTTGTCGTCGTCGCGCGTCGCCGTGGCCGCCGCTCCGCCCTTCTCCTGCGGCGCGCCGTCCACCGCGCCGTACTGCGACCGGAAGCTGCCGATCGAGCAGCGCGCCGGGGACCTGGTGTCGAAGCTGACGCTGGAGGAGAAGATCTCGCAGCTCGGCGACGAGTCCCCGGCCGTGGCCCGGCTGGGCGTGCCAGCGTACAAGTGGTGGTCCGAGGCGCTGCACGGCGTGGCCTACGCCCGCGGCATCCACCTCAACGGCCCGCTCCGCGCCGCCACCAGCTTCCCGCAGGTCATCCTCACCGCCGCGTCGTTCAACCCGAACCTCTGGTACCGCATCGGACAGGTACGTACATGAACACACTACTGTTCCATTCTTCCTACCTAGCAACTTTTTCATCACCACTCTGCCTTTGAGATGTGTTAGTGTGTTTAGAGTTGTAATTATCTTCCGTAATAAGCCTTCATTCGAGGGGTCATTATTTTGCAATTGCTGAGGACTAAATGATGATAATGACGACGACGATGATTGCTGAAGAACAGGAAGCTGGGTTTCTGAAAGCGGTGTGAAAACAAGTGTACCTTTGGGCCTAATTTCAGTTTACGAGGCAGGGGAATTGGGGTCCGTTTAGTGTGTAATGCGGCACGCGGTAGTCCGAAAGCTGGTAAAACCATCACCAACCGGGTATACTTCCACTTTTGATTTTTGAACACCTAACTACCGGTACGAACGTGGTAGGTACATGCAGCTTTTGAGTTTGTCAAAAACTCGAAAGCGTGCGATCTGTAATTCTATATACAGTGGGATCCATTGCAGTGACATTCTAGAACGAGAAATTCCATACAACACACAAACGGAAAAAAGTGTACGAAATCGTAATAAAAAAAACAGAGTAACAGAATCAGCAACCTCTGAACTGGCAGGTGATCGGGACGGAGGCGCGGGGCGTGTACAACAACGGGCAGGCGGAGGGGCTCACCTTCTGGGCACCCAACATCAACGTGTTCCGTGACCCGCGATGGGCAGGGGCCAGGAAACCCCCGGCGAGGACCCGACGATGACGGGCAAGTATGCCGCCGTGTTCGTCCGGGGCGTGCAGGGCTACGCCATCTCCGGCGCCATCAACTCCTCCGACCTCGAGGCCTCCGCCTGCTGCAAGCACTTCACCGCCTACGACCTCGAGAACTGGAAGGGCGTCACCCGCTTCGCCTTCGACGCCAAGGTACTGCCGCTAGCTACTACTGCCAGTTTGATGATTAGAACCCCTTGTCCCGACGCCATTGATGGCCGGCAGCTTCAGTCAGTCGTCGTCAGGTTCTTTCTTGGAAGTCTGAACTGATCATATGTGTGAATTTGTTCAGGTTACAGCGCAGGATCTGGCCGACACCTACAACCCGCCGTTCAAGAGCTGCGTCGAGGACGGCGGCTCCAGCGGCATCATGTGCTCCTACAACCGCGTCAACGGCGTGCCCACCTGCGCCGATCACAACCTCCTCACCAAAACCGCCAGAGGGGACTGGGGGTTTAACGGGTAAGAAGAAGATTCAGTAAAAGAGCAGGACTCTCGAGACCTGCAAGTTACTACTGCCCATCACTACACTTCAGAAAAGACTAGCCTAATTTCAGAAAAGATAGCTTGCGTAGCGAGTAGTAACTGACGCTTGCAAGTATCATCTGTTTGACCAGATACATCACTTCAGACTGTGGCGCCGTGGCCATCATCCATGACGTCCAAGGATATGCCAAGGAGCCGGAAGATGCAGTTGCAGATGTCCTCAAGGCCGGTATGAGCTTTCCTCCATGACTGTAGCTAGTAGTTAGTTGTCAACGATACATGTCACATGACCTGCTATAGTTTCTCAAAGATGAGTCATTCCACTGCATATCATGCCTGTTGCTGTGACGTATCATGATTGGAACCCTCTGGGCAGTTAGGACATCATAATAACTGAGAAGCAAAAGCATGATTTTGCACAAAATAATATGGCAAATGTGTAGAGGTTAGGTTAGGTCACTGAACTAAAACGAAAAGTTGATTTGGTAGAGTTTTAAAACAATTTGATCCCCACTACTGTATACAGCTCTCTGATTTTTCTGATTTGGGCACTCGAATCCAATAGATATAATTCATGCCATACCACTGAACATCATGATATCATCCAGCTGTGAGCTGTCCCTCCCAAAAGGAAGACTACCTCAGCATGCAAATGCTGAAGTGCTTATGGAGTTATGCTGGCGTTAGATGGCACAAGTCAATAGTGACAGTCCAAATCGACCAAACCAATAATGCAGCTCCAGACACTGCTCCAGCAAACATAAAAATAGTAATCAAGGACTTACTTCATAAATCAGCATGAAGTCATGAAGCATGAACTTCGGTAATTTTAATATTAACATCCGTAACCTGAAAAATATCCTTTCAGGGATGGACGTGAACTGCGGCGGCTACGTGCAGACGCACGGCCTCTCGGCGATCAAGCAAGGGAAGATCACGGAGCAGGACATCGACAGAGCCCTCCACAACCTCTTCACCATCAGGATGAGGCTGGGCCTCTTCAACGGCGACCCCAAGTACAACCGGTACGGCAACATCGGCTCCGACCAAGTGTGCAAGCAGGAGCACCAGGACCTGGCCCTCCAGGCGGCGCAGGACGGCATCGTCCTGCTGAAGAACGACGGCGGCGCCCTGCCCCTGTCCAAGTCGAAGGTCTCGTCCATCGCCGTCATCGGCCACAACGCGAACAGCGCGACGTTGCTGCTCGGGAACTACTTCGGCCCGCCGTGCATCTCCGTCACGCCGCTCCAGGCGCTGCAGGGGTACGTCAAGGACGCCAGGTTCGTCGCCGGGTGCAACGCGGCGGTCTGCAACGTGTCGAACATCGGCGAGGCCGTGAACGTGGCGAGCTCGGCGGACTACGTTGTGCTGTTCATGGGGCTTGATCAGAACCAGGAGAGGGAGGGGGTGGATCGGCTGGAGCTGGGGCTCCCGGGGATGCAGGAGAAGCTCATCAACAGCGTTGCCGACGCGGCGAAGAAGCCGGTGATCTTGGTGCTGCTTTGCGGTGGCCCCGTGGACGTGACCTTTGCCAAGAACAATCCCAAGATTGGTGCCATTGTCTGGGCTGGGTACCCCGGCCAGGCTGGGGGCATCGCCATTGCCCAAGTCCTCTTCGGCGAACACAACCCCGGTGGGAGGCTGCCGGTGACTTGGTACCCGAAGGAGTTCACGGCCGTGCCTATGACGGACATGCGGATGCGCGCCGACCCATCAACAGGCTACCCTGGACGCACGTACAGGTTCTACAAAGGCAAGACCGTGTTCAACTTCGGTTACGGCCTCAGTTACTCAAAGTACTCCCACAGCTTCGTGTCCAAGGGCACGAAGCCACCATCCATGGCCAGCATCGACGGCCTCAAGGCGATTGAGTCCACTGCGGGCACCGTGAGCTACGACGTGGAGGAGATCGGCGCGGAGGCGTGCGACAGGCTCAAGTTCCCGGCGATGGTGAGGGTGCAGAACGACGGGCCCATGGACGGCAGGCACCCGGTGCTTCTGTTCCTGCGGTGGCCGAAAGCGACCGACGGGCGGCCCGCGAGCCAGCTGATCGGGTTCGAGAGCGTGCACCTGAGGGCGGCGCAGGCCGCACACGTGGAGTTCGAGGTGAGCCCCTGCAAGCACTTCAGCCGGGCTGCGGAGGATGGAAGGAAGGTGATCGACCAGGGGTCGCATTTCGTCGGGGTCGGCGAGGACGAGTTCGAGATGAGCTTCATGGCTTGAGTTTACTTGTATGCTTGTGTGTTCAGGCGACGAGGCTTTCGATTATATCCACAACCACATGACAGGTGTAATCACCTAGCTGCTTTATGTCTAACTTATCTGAACGAGATGATGGGTAATTTACATTCGTTATGGTAGAAGATACAAGCGTGGTCACAATTTGTATGAACAAACTATTAAATTGATGCACTAGTCAACTTAATCAAAACACTGACGCAGAATCAGCAGAAGCAACTATGTAGTTCTGAATGTATGGAGATTTGATGCTCCCGAACTTCACTGATCTTGCCTTTTCTAAAGAATAAAAAATATATTTAAAGGTTTCAGAAAAATATGAAACAAATCATGCATGTTCTCGACGACATATTTTACACGCATGTAAATTCTCAATGCAAAATAATTTACGGTGGCTTCTCTCACCGTGTGGGAGTCTTCGTGGCGAACGACACCGGCACCGCCAGCAACGGGAATCCAGTCATCCAGAACAGGCTACCCTAGATGCACGTACATGTTCTACAAAGGCAAGACCATGTACAACGTTGTATTTTGAGTTCCGTATATGGACCGATGGAGGGAGACACCATGGGCACTTGGCAGGGTTTCCCGTAACCATGGTTACCAGAAAATTACCGGTTGGACGAGATTCCAAGTCAAAAAATGAAATTCAAACTTGAAACAGTAAAAGAAATTAAAAATAGCTTTTCAGAGAAAGAATTCGTCTAAAATTCAAACGGTCCAAAAAAATTCGCCCGGTAAACTCATTTTACCGGAGGGACCGAGAATTCCGATTATAACCGCGATAATTCCACGGGTAACCAAATCCCTCGCACTCGATTAGAAGAACAGAGGCGTGAGTGGGCTCAATTTGAGGACCCGAGACATCTAGTTGAGAATATCCTTCAAGCCTCGGGTAACAAGAAGCTACTGGCTATAGCCCTGTGTTGGAACTGGTGGTGTACTCGTAATAAGATAAATGTAGAAGGGAAATCTTTCACACATGAGCAGGTCCTATTGCAAATAAGGCGCTCAGCTTTGGAATTTCAGGATTTCTTTAGTAAGCCGATGAAGCCAGTGGCCAACAGAGTGGAAGGATGGAAACCTCCTGTTGCGGATGTGATTAAAATAAATATCGATGGTAGCTTTTTCGATGCAGATGGTTCAGGAGGTTGGGGTGTGGTGGCGCGGGATGCTGATGGTGGTGTGTGCTTCTCAGCTGCAGGTAGACTGAATCATGTACAAGATACTCTCCATTGTGAATCGGAAGCCTGTCTCCAAGCCTTGTTATTAGCTCAAGACTGGGGTATGCAGAGGGTGCAAGTTGAAACGGGTGCTCTGATGCTTGTCAAAGCAATCACGTCAAAGGATTATGACCTTTCACCAAATGGTGTGCTGTTTTGGGAGATTAAAGCTCAAACTTTCTTAAACTTTAGCTCGTTTTCTATTTCGTTCTGCCCACGGGCATGTAATAAGTTAGCTGATGCTCTTGCGTGTTATTGTGCGAAGATGGTAATGGAACCCCAAGCCGTATGTCCGGGCCATGTTCCTACCTTCGCCCAAATTCTTGTTGCCAGCGATTTAGCTGCGCAGTTTGGTTAATAGAAGTTGTGTTACATTTCAGAAAGAAAAAAATCCCTCGCACTCGCACAGCTTCGTGTCCAAGGCCCAAGGCATGAAGCCACCATGCGCGCATGCGCGCCATATAGCGGGTGGGCAAAATCCACTCTCGAATGATTCTAGCCCGAATATAATATAACATAGTCTACAACACCAGCACAAATATATTCACCCGTACATACATACACCGCAAGTATACGCAGTAAGTATATTTGGGTTTGGTAGTGACGATGGAAGAGCGCGCGCAGCATGCTGCTCCTGACAGTGATCAAACCTCGGCCACACGATCGGGCGCGGCGCCCCATCTGGACGGGCAGAAGGTGATCACGTACTCCGGCGAGTAGCAGCGCGCCGTCGCGGCGGCCTGGTCGTACGCGTAGCTGTAGTAGCTAGGGCACGCATCCCTGAACAGGCGGGAGTAGACGCTGGCCCGGCACGTCTCCGCCGTGCTGTAGGCGCCGCGGCAGCAGAAGTTGTCCAGGTCGAAGGCCAGGCACGCGCTCCTGCACGCCACCACCGTCCCGCTCTTCCCGCTCGACGTCACCTGCAGCTCCGGCGGGCACACCGCGTTCACGTTCTTGGCGCACCCGGCGACGAAGCACTTGCCGCTGCGGTTCGCCGGCTTGGTCCACACGGCCACCGGGAGGTTGTACCCGTCCACCACGCTCACGTCGTAGGAGCTCCCCTTGCTCTGGTCCTCGTGCAAGTTCACCTCCACGAGGGTGACCGGAGGGGCGCCGATGGAACCATTGCAGGCGAGGCGTCCATTGCAGTCGCCGGTGAGGCAGCGGGCGGCGTTGGCGCCGGCGAAGTCGCAGAAGGTGCGGCCCCAGAAGCGGCCGTTCCAGGTGGCCGGCGCCCTGACGCGCTTCGACTGGCCGGGCGGGAGGAAGAAGCCGCCGTCGGCGATCACGGGGTGCCCGGCGTTGGGCGCGGCCGCCGGCCACACCGGGAAGGGACACTTGTTGGTTACGTGGAACGTGACGCCTGCCACCGGTCCTGCAAAACCAAACGTTGTACGTATGTATTCAGTATACAATACAAACGCAGCGCTTGTATTTGTTGGCCTTAGTGGCAAGCTCTGACTGACCTGAGAGAGCCTGCAGCACGAGGATGCACAAGAGAAACAGAGGAAGAACAGCCATCTCTCCGATCCGTAGTCAAGGAGGAGATCTGCAATGCAACTGGAGATGTGGCAGGCCGAGCTTTATACTTGCAAATGCAGGGAAGAGGTGAGTACTGATCGAACCTAGCTCTAGGGCTGGAAGGATGAGATTTGTGTTTGTGTGACTTGCATTGCAATGGAAGTAAAGCTAAGACATGATAAGAGCGGAGCCACCTGGTGCAGAGACCTGCTTGGCCAAAAAAGATTCGGTAGGTAAGGAACTTTTAAGTATGGAATTCCCTTCAACTGTTGAAAACTTCAGTGGTGTACCGAGTGACGTCGGGCTCTTTTTTTCTTGTTTTCTTCTGCATTTTTATTAATAGAGAATAAGCGAATATATACAGGCACGGGCGAAGCCAGAAAATTATGTCGTTGGTGTCAATCTTCTATTTTTACCAGTGTCATTGCATATATTGAGAGCATTTTGCCATTTTCAAAGAGGATTAGTAAAATTACATTGGTGTCATTTGACACCATTGTTTACATTCTAGCTCAGCCCCTATGTACAGGTGGCACGTTTTGAAGGGGAGAACCCAAACCCCAAAAAGAACTATGACTAGCCAATACAAGCAGGCACGACGGCCACCCAAAAGGTAGGGCATGTTGCTTGATATTTTCGAAAACCAAGCCTTGCCACCTCAAGAGGGTCAGATGAACACCGATGAAAATACACCCATTTTTTCTTTCGAAACGTTCCAAAGTGTAGAGAAGTTAACCACTGATACGAGGCTTGACCATGATTGGCTCAGAAGACACCATCTTTTCCCACCAGTCCGTCCCTCTAGGCTTTGGGAGGGCAAGGGCATGGGGTTGGACTCGTCCATCTAGGTCTTCACGTGGTTTCGTACATCCACCAAGATAGGCGAGTCTTGTGAAGCTCTTGACAAATAGTCCAACCTTTCATGGCCAAGAGCCCAAGATCAAAGATGATGCGGGAATTTGGGGTTTGCCCGAAGCCAAAAAAAATTAGCAATGTAATTACTAGAGATTAGGTTTTTGTGTAAAGCCATAGGAGGAAGCCTCCTAGATATTTGGTCTTAAAATCACTGTTCAAGATATCGACTGATATTCCGATAAACCGGCCGATTTATCGCTCACGGTGTTTGACCGATAAGATAAATCAACCGATGCCGATAAGCCAATAAACCGGCCGATTTACCCCTTATCTTGGTTCGACCGGTAAGTTGCCGATAAGCAATATCCCCAACATTGCTTAAAATACTTTAAAAATTATTAACTAACAATTTTTTTAATGTTTTAACAATAATCCAAACGATGCCTAACACGTCATTCAACAAAATTGCCAGACTTGTCGTTTGGGGGGGGGGGGGGGGGGGGGGGGTCTGGTTACCACCTATAGCCACTGGTACATAATTTGTAGTTTTCTTGAGACGGCCACATAATATTCCGTGACAGTTTTTTTAGAAGTGAGTTGAAGTCAATGAAGTGGATGTACAACCCACATAGGATTTAATCTCAGTTTAATTAGGAAGCAAATGCGGTTTCAAGATGAACTCAACCTCGAAAAGGAATTCAATTAGCTGTGCAGTTAGCTCTTTTCTCTTTTTCCCCTACATCACAAATACTAATCTTTTTGGAGAACTGTAGTTTTTGTAGGGTCATCTAAAAACCTTTTTTTCGTGGTAACGACCGTTGTAACTTTGTGGAGCACAGCGGAAACACTATATATCGCCTTCTGCGAGTTAGAACTAGCGCTCGCCCACACAAATCCGACAAGGGCACGACCCAGTAAAAAAATGGTTCTGATTTTTAAAATGGTTCCAATTTTTTAAAATGGTTCTGATTTTAAGAAAAATCATTTAAAAAATGGTTCCGCTTTTTGTAAAATGGACCAGTTTTGAAAATATTCATTTTTTGAAAATGGTTCATATAAAAAATATTTAGATTAAAATGGTATTTTGGAAAAGTAAGGACAAAAAAGTTGTTCAGCCATCATTTAAAAAACAGATAAATAAAACCAAAAAAAGGAAAACCCATGTGAGTCGGTCCATGTGGACTAATCGTTCTGGGGGAGCGCAGGGTAGCGCGGGCGAGTCCATGCTCCGACGGGTATCGCTATCTGAAGGGAAACCTTCTTTTTTTTTGCAGGAAATTTATTGATCTTTTATTCCATCATCACAGCACCCTCACTGTCCGCTTGGATGCTAGTTACAAGAAAGCTAGGGGGAGAGGACATCCAACATTCTGACACCCCAAGTGTGCATGCTAACTTCGCACACAAGTGGGCAGAATGGTTAGAGTGTCTCTTAACATGTTTAATACAGAAAGAAGTAAAGTCTCTAGCAAGCTCTTCAACCTCAAAAAGAATTGGCGCTATTAGCGAGCACAAGCCTTGGCGTGTGACCCATAGATCAACAACCTCCAAGCAATCCACCTCCATTACCTATGCAGACCCTCTCAGTTTTGCAAACAGGACACCTCGCGGAGAGCGACCGCCTCTACCACCAAAGGATCAGTGACTCCCTCCTGCGGTTTACTCCAAGCATCAACGAAGCTTGACACAGTTCTTGCCACTCCACCCGCTCCGCATCTTCTAGCATCCAAGGAAACACGAGCATCAGTGTTCACCTTGATCCAACCATCATCAGGTGGCCTCCACCCAACCCCTGGCATTATTTTTGTATGGCCACTAGGCAGATCAAGAGTTGCAAGATCATCTCTGATCCTCTTCATAGAATGTACAGGATCTGTAGTGCCATTATCAAGCGTAATATTGTTTCTTGACATCCAGATGGCCCACATGATTGTAATGATCTTCGGCCTATCTGAGTCTGAAATGATCGGGTCACATAAAATGTCCCGTTCCCATGTTCTCGGGTGCAGGTCCGGTAGTTTAACATCAAGCCAGTTTAACGCCTCCACCCAGAATTTGCTTGCGATGCTGCATTTGATCAACGCATGTATCATATCTTTGTTTGCAGCTAGACAGACTTTGCATCTCGCCAAAGGAACAAGATGTGTATGTTTGAGAGTACTTTCGACTGGAAGAATTCCACGAAGAGCCCTCCACCAGAACACCCTGACCTTCGGTACTACTTTGAGCTTCCACACTCGGCTCCATATCTGTATATCTTTCGATGAGGATTCTGTAATCATCCCTTCTTTTAGAGCAGCATGCTCGTTATGAGTCACTAGAGATCGATACGTTGATTTTACAGAATAAACACCCGACTTCTCCAAAGCCCAAGCTAAAAAATCATTGCCCCCAGCTCTCACCGGTATATTTAAAATAGCATCAGCATCTGGTGCAATAAAATTCCTTCTCACCTTCTGTATGTCCCATGATCCACCATCTGCACACAAGAGGTCTGAAACCCTGTTTAAAACATATGTGCCTGTTTTGTGTCACTCGCATCATGGACAACTTCCCGGGGATCCACTTGTCTGTCCATATTGAAATAGACGTATCATCTCCCACTCTCTTCACCTTACCTTTCTCAAGTGCAGCTCGCACAGCGATGATGGCTCTCAATACCGCCGATGATCCATGTGGAGCGTGTGCGAGCATGAAATCAAAATTCGGGAAGTACCTCCCTTTAAGAACTTGGCAGCATAAGGAATTTGGGCTTGTCAATAGTCGCCAGCCATGCTTTCCTAGGAGTGCCAGATTGAAGCTCTCTAGGTCTCTGAACCCCATTCCTCCCGAGATCTTCGGAGATGCGAGCTGTTCTCAACTGATCCAATGCATAGATCGACGATCCAGGGAATTATTCCACCAATACTTTGCCATATACAAGGAGATAATCCTGCACACTTTCTTTGTTAATTTGAAACATGTCATTGAGAAAGTGGGGATAGCATGTATTACTGCTTTCAGAAAAACTTCCTTCCCAGCACACGAGACCATCCGTTCAGAACCCCCCATTAAGTTTACTTCGGATCCTTTCACCAATATGACGAAAGTTCCACTTGTAATGCGGCCGGCTGCGGTGGGTAAACCAAGATAACGGTTCACTAAACACTTCCACCCCAATGCCCAAAATATTCTTCAGTAACTGTAGAGTATCTAGTGGAGTATTTGGATTGAAATAGATAGAGCTCTTTTCTCTGTTGATAGTCTGCTCTGAACATTCACTATATATTCTGAAATTTTCATTTAAACGCTGGCAACTCTGCTCCTTCACATTCATAAAGATAAGACTGTCATTTGCGAATAACAGGTGATTAATCCATGGAGACCGAAAGCTCACTCTTATTCCTCTATCAACATGTGCTCCCCCAAAAAGATTTAGTAGTGAGGTAAAACCCTCGCCACACAACAGGAAAAGATAAGGAGACATCATGTCACCTTGGCGAAGTCCTCGTGATGGTGTAAAATATGGCAACAATTCACCATTCATTCGGACTGAAAAGCGGACATATGTGACACACTTCATAATCAGGCGAACAAACCCAGAGCTGAACCCCAATTTCAACATAATAGCCTAAAGATAATGCCACTCTACACGGTCATATGCCTTCATCATATCCAATTTGACCGCACAAACATAATTCTTCCATTTCTTTCTTTTTCTCATAGCATGTATACTCTCATGAGCAATTATAACATTATCAGTTAAGAGTCTGCCCGGAACAAACACACTTTGTTCCTCACTAAAAATATGATCTAACCACATCCTTGTCCTATTCGCAATACATTTTGCTGCAATTTTGTACAAAATAGAACATAGAGAGATTGGCCGATACTGTGAAATTTTCTGTGGGTGTCATACCTTGGGTATTAATGTGATGGAGGTGTCATGCATCCCCACCTGTAATTCTCCACCATTCAAAAAACTCAAAACAGCAAAGACTATGTCATCTTGAAGCAAACACCAGTGTCGCTGATAAAAACCTGTTGTAAATCCGTCCATTCCAGGGGCTTTCGACGGCTCCATTTGAAACAATGCACTACGAACTTCTTCAGCAGTATACACTTTGTCCAGATCCTCATTCATCTGATCGGACACACGAGCAGGAACCAAATCCAGCAATTCCTCCATGGGCCTAAACCCCTGTAAAGTATACAAATTGGAGTAAAAACCTTGGACTTCCTCCTTATTTTCTTCCACTGATTGGCACAAAGACCCATCACTGCACGCTAGATTTTCTATCTTATTCATCCTTTTCCTTTGAGTCGTCTGTGCATGAAAGTACTTAGTATTTCGGTCGCCCTCACACAACCATAGCACCCTGGACCTTTGTTTCATCCAGATCTCCTCCTACCGAAGGGCTTCTTTCAATTGCTTAGCTATTACCTTCTCTTCGTAAGAGGGACCCCGCCCGATCGCACAACTGCGAAGTTGGTTCAGTTTATCACGAAGCTTGCGAACCTTCCATGCAAGACAGCCAAATTCCTTCGAACCCCAGACACTTAACTCACGTTGTAGCGCAGCCAAAGCACCAGCAACACCCTCTAGGCCTTGCCGTCCAACTCCTTTCTGCCATTTCTCCTCTACCAGCTTATCATAGTCAACGTGAGTCTGCCAAACATTTTCATACCTTAATAGTTTCTCACCTTTCCCATGTTCACGGCCTTGCCATCACGCAATTCTGTCACCACCATACAATGGTCAGACTCTACTCGCATGTGCTCGAACATCGTAACAAGCTCTATGTTGCCAAGTGCTCGATCGAGCCTAGCTTTAACATTAGAAGCCCTTGCTCGTCCGTTGTCCCATGTATACTCAGCTCCAGACCAACCTAGGTCCTGGAGAAGATACTCATCTACCGCCTCCCGAAACATTCTCATTTGCCATTCTGGCCTTAGAGCTTGAGAGAAGTGTTCAGACGCGTAGAAAGTTTCGTTGAAGTCACCCATTACTAACCATGCATGATGTCTAATAGCAAAGATGGTCCTAAAAAACCTCCAACTTTGGTTACCATCTTCAACTCGGGGGGGCTCCGTAAAAGCCCGTGAATCTCCATTGTTTATTTCTCATCTTCACCATACAATCTATATGGCAAGAACTGTAATTTTTAATTTCCACATCGACATCCGTCGACCAGAACAACCCCACACCTCCACTTAGCCCATCACTATCGATGGCATAACATCCTGCAAAATCTAACTGATTCTGCAGCTTTTCTACTCTTTTTGCTGCAAGTTTCGTCTCCATCACAAACAGGAGATAGGGCCCTTCATGCTTCACTATACTGCGAAGCTCCCAAACAGTTGATGGGTTCCAAAGCCCTCGACTGTTGTAGCTGATGCAACTCATTGGTCCAGGCAGTGCTGCCAAGCAGACACTGCCGAAATTTCAAAACTCGTCGGATTTGGTTTCTTCTTCTTGGGGTCTCGCTCCTCATGGCCACCATCAGACTCTCTTGGAGCTGCATCCTCGCCCCCTTCCACATAAGCAGAATTTGCAAGGAGAGGCATTTCCACTTTCCTATACACTTGCTTTAGAGGTTGTCCATAACCCTTCCTCTTGTTCTAATTCTGATTTTTCTAAGGGGATGTCACGTCTGTACCATGTTCCACATCATGCTCCGATGGGTATCGCTATCTGAAGGGAAACCTTCGGGAGGTCGAATTGGCTAGCAAGCGCTCTGTATGTACGACACGTGTGGTTGTTCCCGAGTCCCGAGCAAGCTACGACCCGTGGATCGCTGACCTGATCGATTGTACGTACATCGCGTAACTTCTGTCGCCTCGGGCGAGCGTCTGTACATGGCGTCGTCGTCCACACATCGTGTTGAGCTAGCTAGCTCCAGCAAAAATTGATCGATCGAATCGGAGTTGTACGCATGCACAGTGGTGGAACTAGGGGGACCAGCAGGGGCCATGCCCCCCCTATGGCGTGCTGCAACATGAATTTTTTATGCATAAACCTGCTATAAAAACGATTTTGAGACTAAAAATACCATGTTTGCCCCCCTAATGGAGTGTTACCATGGTTGCCCCCCCCCCCCCCCTTGAGCTCTAATCCTGCCTCCGCCTCTTGCATGCGTGGATACATTGAGGTAGCTAGCTCCCCCAAAAAAAGACCATGCGGAGTGGAGCTGAGTGGAGTGCATAGTACGCGCACGTTTGATACGTCCAAAACGTATCTACTTTCCCGAACACTTTTGCTATTGTTTTACCTCTAACTTGTGTGTTTTGAATACAACTAATGCGGACTAACGCTGTTTTCAGCAGAATTGCCCTGGTGTCTTGTTTTTGTGCAGAAAGTCAACTTTCGGGAAAAACACCAGAAAAGATCGCAAACCTCCTATTTTACCAGAAGACTCACGGAGCCAGAAGGGGAGGCGGAGATGGGCCACGAGTGGCCCAAACCACATGGTGGCGCGGCCAAGGGGCCTGCCGCGCCAGCCTATGAGGAGGGCGCCTCGGCACCTCCCCGAGTCCCCCTTTCGACTACTTAACCCTTCTGACCTAAAAACGTCGGGGGGTCGTCCACTTCATCCAGAAACATCACCGTACGCCGCCACCATCGCGAAACCTATTTCGGGGACCAGAAACTCCGTTCTGGCACTCCGCCGGGACGGGGAATTGGAGGAGATCATCGCCATCATCATCACCGACGCTTCTCCATCGACCATCCATGTTTCCCCCATCCATGTGTGAGTAATTCCCTGCTGTAGGCTGAGGGGGATGGTAGGGATTGGATGAGATTGTTCATGTAATAAGCTATAAGATCATTAGGGCATGGTGCCCAGTATCCGTTGTTAGTACTTATTGATGTTGTTGCAACTTGTTGAGCTTAATGCTTGTCACTAGGGCCCGAGTGCCATGATTTCAGATCTGAACATGTTATTGTTTCATAATGATATGCACTGTTTATTGATCATACCTGCAAGTTGTATACACATATTGTTGTCCGGAACCCGCGGTCCCAAAGTGACAATAATTGGGACAGCCGAGGGGAATGGCTGCGATGTGAGGATCACATGTGTTCACGGCGTGTTAATGCTTTGCTCCGGTACTTTATTAAAAGGAGTACCTTAATTACCAGTAGATTCCCTTGAGGCCCGGCTGCCACCGGCTGGTAGGACAGAAGATGTTGTACAAGTTTCTCATTGCGAGCACGTACGACTATATACGGAACACATGCCTGTTTACTTAGTACTTGGATGCTTTATCATTATTATCTGCAATGCCTATGTCTTGATTATTATATGAGCTATCTTATCCATGCAGCGCCCGTTCATCCATCCCTATGCCTACAGTGTTTTAATCCTACTGTTTACTGCAATCACTACTGCTGTCTCTTTTACTGCTGCTATTATTTCACCGCTACTACTGCTATAAAACTGTTGCTACTGATAATCTGTGTCGAGCAAGACTATTCACAGGTGCAGCTGAATTGACAACTCCGCTGTTAAGGCTCTCAAGTATTCTTTGGCTCCCCTTGTGTCGAATCAATAAATTGGGTTTTACTTCCCTCGAAGACTGTTGCGATCCCCTATACTTGTGGGTCATCAAGACTATTTTCTGGCGCCGTTGCCGGGGAGCATAGCTTTATTTGGGAGTTCACTTGTGATCTATATTGCTCGCTGAAATTTATTCATCATGGGTAAAGCTCGTGATGAGAGGGTCCATGTATTGCCATCCACTACAAGAAAAGGTACGACACTTAGTACCTCTGCTGCTCTTGACTCACCATCTGTATTGAGTCAACTTGTTACACCACCACAATCTTCACGTGTTGGTACTACTGCTGAATCTGAAATTGCCTCTGATAATGTTGATGATGCTTCTACTGTGATTGATGAGAATATTTCATTAGGTCCACTTTTAGATGCTGCTATTGCTAAGTCTAAACAACTTGAAAATACTAGAACACCTAATGGAAGTCCTACTACTCCTGTTTATTCACCTGAGTTAAGGGATTATACTTGTGATGATGATCCTGATGAAACTTATGTGGAACTTGATGATGATTTTATTGATAAATGTAATGCTACTACTGGTGCAAGTAATATGAGAAATTTTCTTGCACAACATGCTGTTAAATACAAGTTGTCACCTGATCCTAAGTTTGCCACTTCTCCTATAAACATTAAAGATAAGGATTATGATTTTTCTCTTGATTTATCTCATATATCTATTGTTGAGAAAACTCCTTTTTGTGGCACTAAGAGTGAAAGTGCTGTAGAGCACATGAATGAGCTCTCTACTTTGAGTGGCTTATTTTCTGATGATATTAAGAAGCGTAGCTATTTGTTGCTAAGATTTTTCCTTTCTCATTAAAAGATGATGCTAAAGCTTGGTATAACAACTTGTCTCCTGGTTCTATTACTAGTCCTACTGGTTTGCTTGATGTTTTCTTTCAGAAATATTTCCCTGCTAGTGCTAAACATGATGCTTTGCAAGAATTTATAACTTTGACCAGGAAGATGAAGAGAAACTTCCAGAGGCATGGACAAGGTTTTGCTCTCTTATCAGAGCTCGGCCTGGACATGATTTGGAAAAGCATGATCTACTTGATATATTTTACAGTGGACTAACTATTGAATCTAGAGCATATCTGGATAGTTGTGCTAGTTGTGTTTTCAGGAAAAGAACCCCTGAAGAAGCTGAAGAATTATTGGCTAAAATCAGCCAGAATTATGATGATTGGACTCTACCTGCGCCGACCCCCACACCTACACCGACACCAATATCAAAGAAGAGGGGAGGTATGATTGAATTGAATGATGAAACAATGAGGGAGCCAAGAAGACTCTCATTGAGAAGGGTATTAAATCTGAAGATGTGAAGAACCTTCCACCTATTGAAGATTTGTGTAAGCCAATTCCTCATCCATCCATAATTGAGGTTCACTCTCTCCACAGGTTCGATGAAGGAGATATTCCCTACTCTAAACCACCTGATCAATGCTTAGATGAATTTGATAATTATGTTATTAAGCAAGATAATTTTAATATGAGAGTAGAGAATCATTTGCATGAAAATTCTCTAGCTATTAGTAAGTTGCATGATATTGTGGAGAGAACCTCCAATGATGTTAAGATGCTTATTAAACATTTCCATATGGTTCAAACTCAAATTGATCAACTCACTAAAGTGCAACAAGACATGTTAGCCAATGCTTCTAAGAAAAATTAAAACCTGTCTATGTTAGCACTAGAAGTGGAGCTCATACTCAGGATCCTTTATATCCTGAGGGACACCTAAAAGAATTGAACAAGATTCTCAACTAGCTGAAAATCCAGTTTCTCCTTCTAAGAAAAAGAAGAAGAAGAAACATAAAAATGTTGTAGAATCCTCTGAAACTGTTAATGATCCTAATAGTATATCTATCTCTGATGCTGAAACTGAAAGTGGTAATGAACTTGATAGTGATAAGGATAAAAATGATGCTCTTGATAAAGAAGTTAGTGAAAAGGAACCTGAAAAGCATACTAAAAACACAAAGTACACTAAGGAAGATTTCATTGCTAAGAAACATGGTAATGAAAGGGAACCTTGGGTTCAAAAGCAAATGCCTTTTCCA
This sequence comes from Poa pratensis, assembly GCA_947311845.1. Classification (NCBI taxonomy): domain Eukaryota; kingdom Viridiplantae; phylum Streptophyta; class Magnoliopsida; order Poales; family Poaceae; genus Poa; species Poa pratensis. The sequence continues at coordinate 16,012,533 of CAMZMU010000087.1, forward strand.
ACTAAGAAACTAAAATCAAAGGAAGAAGAACATTATAATAAATTTTGTGAATGGATGAAACCCTTGTTCTTGCAAATTCCTTTGACTGATGCTATTAAATTGCCTCCTTACTCAAAGTATATGAAAGATATTGTTTCTAACAAGAGGAAAATTCCTAATGAGGAAATTTCTACTATGCTTGCTAATTATTCTTTCAATGGCAAGGTTCCTAAGAAGCTTGGAGATCCAGGTATACCAACCATCCCTTGCTCCATCAAGAATAATTATGTTAGAACTGCTTTATGTGATTTGGGAGCAGGAGTTAGTGTTATGCCTTTTTCTCTTTATAAGAGACTCTATCTTGATAAATTGATACCTACTGATATATCTTTGCAAATGGCTGATAAATCTACTGCTGTTCCTGTTGGCATTTGTGAGGATGTCCCTGTTCAAGTGGCTAACAATTGTTTAATTTTGACTGATTTTGTTGTTCTTGAAATGCCTGAAGATGATAATATGTCTATTATTCTTGGAAGACCTTTTCTAAATACTGCAGGTGCTGTTATTGATTGCAATAAAGGAAAAGTAACTTTCAATGTTAATGATAAAGAACATACTGTTTATTTCCCCAAGAAAGTTGACAAGATTTATGGAGTCAATACCATCTCCAATTTTAAAACTATCAAAGTGGGAAGTATTGATTGCCCTATATATGATCATCAAGAAGGATATCAAAACATTATGATTGGATCCATATCAATACAATACAAGGTAACATGAGTGTTTCATGATGTTTAAATCATTTGTGTCATGTAAATTTATTTGGTGCCAAGACTTGATCAACCTTGTTATCAAATGTATTTGCATACATAAAAGAGCTAAACAACATTTCTTTCTTCAACTTTGTTTTACCTCCTGTAGTGATAATTAGGTTGCAAAGTTTAGTTGTTTTGAATTTAAAAATAATTTTTCTGCCCAAGTTTTATTATTTAAATATCCAGAAAATGTGCAAAATGAAAGTTTTCAAAAATTTCTGAAAATTATACCATAAATATTATTTTTAAAGAGGAATGTGGGAGTGCCTGGAGCTGACCAGGGGGACCCACCATGCCACCACACCACCCCACCGCGCGGCAGGGGTGTGGGCCGCGCCGTGGCATGGTGTGGGCCCCACCTGGCCCTCCACTCACCCATCTTCCTCTCATTTCTTTCTCTCTCCCGACCAAACACACCACCATTGCTCAAACCCGTGTTCTTGCTGCTCTTGCTCGAGATTTTTCGATCTCCTTGCTCAGCCCATCTTTGTTGCTGAAATTTGGACCATTTGCTCTCCGAGGATGGAGGGAAATGAACACCAACTAAATCAGTATGAATTGGTGGTTCCTGAGGTCATGGGGATCCATCGTGAAGAAGGAGTGTTCCCATCCTGCTATCCATGCTTGGAATTCATGAGAAGTTCGGGGATCTTGCGTGATTTTCGTACTCTTGTCTCTAATACAGGATTGAGTGATTTTGTATAGGGAGAACCCTACCAATATGCAAAGCTAACTGTGTCTGTGGTGCAGGACTTTAGATTTGATTGGTCTTCACCTAACCCTATGGTTCACTATAAAATTTACAATAAAAGTGTCCACTTGCCTTTTGATGCCTTTTGTGCAGCAATTAGGGTGCCGCAATGGGGATCACGAGGGAAGATACATGGGCAGCCCAAGCATTTGACGGACCTATACGAGGAATGTTTGGTCAGTCACCGAGGATGAATTCGATGCATACTTGAGGGAACATGCCCTGCACACCGAGGATGATGGAGAATGGGCGGATGAGGACTCCACTCAGTTTTCCGGGACTGGGGGCTCGCGCCCCTATCCTGGGAATGCTGGACCCTCTGCCTCATCTTCCTCAGCGGAGCCGGATGTTGAGCACGCCCAGTATGACCCGCCGGCTTGGAGTTCCTACCCGCGTTATTATTGACCTCCACTTAGGCCAAAAGCCTAAGCTTGGGGGGAGGTATATCGACATCTCACTCATTTACATATCATATCTTGTCGATACTTTGTATATCCATGTTGCAGTTTTCTTTCTTTCTTTTTAATTGTTTACCTTTTATTGCTGCATTCCAAAACACAAAAAGACCAAAAATATTGCTGTTGTTTCTCTTCATGTGTCTCTTTAAGTTTCAGTACTAGTTTGCTTAGTTTTAAAATTCGGTTTGTTATTCGAAAAATCCAAAAATATTTTGCTTAATTGATTGTTTCTTTTTGCTTTTGTTTCAAAAACTCGAAAACCCAAAAATATTTGTTGTTTCTTTTTGGTTTTGTATAGTGTTTTCAGAGTTGGACAGCTATCCGTGACTCCGATGGAGCTTGGTTTTCATTCTTATCATTCGAAGCAACACAAGTGAAAAAGCAAAAAGGATGATCTACAACAACTTGAGTTGGGGTGAGAGGCTGGTATGAACTCTATTTGTTTTCATTTTTGTACATATACTCATCTATGTGAGCATGCTTAGTTGGTTCATGTGAGGTATATGTCATTTAGTGGATGCTTAGTAGTCCTTGTTCTCGCATGATCGGTCCCAATTTATTAATAGTGGTAGCATGTTATGTTGATGTTTGCTTGCATTGTTCTATTCATAAAGGGTATGACATTGTGGTATCCTCCTCTGAATAATTCATTCGAATTGACTTGGCACATGCTCATGCATGCGTATAACTGAAAAACAAAAGTCAATTAAGCCTTGATGATTTATTTTGACTCAGAGTTCTTGTATCACTTTTATGTCTCAATTAATTTCATTTTGTCGCAAGCATGATTATGACGGTTATTGCTCTCTTGATTGTCGCTTCCCAGTCTATTGCTAGCCTTCACTTGTACTGAGCGGGAATGCTGCTCGTGCTTCCAAAACCATGAAAACCAAGTTATTCCAAAGTGTCCACCATAAATACCTATGCATGGCATTTCGAACCATTCAAGTAAATTTTCATGTGCTACCTTTAAAACCTTCAAAGTACTTCTCAATTTGTGTCAATGTTTTATAGCTCATGAGGAAGTATGTGGTGTTTTATCTTTCAATCTTGTCATTTACTTCTGACAGACTTTCACCTGGACTAGTGGCATATACATCCGCTTATCCAATAATTTGCAAAAAGAGCTGGCAACGGGGTGCCCAGCCCCAATTAATTACAACTTTCATTAATAATTCTCTTCACATGTTTTGCCCTGATTTATCAGTAAGCAACTTAATTTTGCAATAGACACTCCTCCATGGTATGTGAATGTTGGAAGGCACCCGAGGATTCGGTTAGCCATGACTTGTGCAAGCAAAGGTTGGGGGGGAGTGTCACCCATAATGAAACTAAAATACATGTGTAAACAAAAGAGAAGAGGGATGATCTACCTTGCTGGTAGAAATAACGTCCTTCATGGGAGCCGCTCTTGAAAGTCTGGTTGAAAAGGGGGTTAGAGTACTCACTACCATTCGTTGACAACAACAAACACTTCCCAAAACAATTTTGCTTCTGTTTTAAAAATAAAAAGCTCTAGCACATGATAATCTCTGCTTCCCTCTGCGAAGGGCCAATCTTTTACTTTCATGTTGAGTCACCATCCTTTCTTTGAGCACTTTCTCGAGAGCATAGTTGTCATTCTTAGTGTAATGTGCTTGTCCCAGAATGTGGTTAACTGTGATATAACTTTGATGCTTTTATCTTTGATATCTTTGATTCTAGTCTTCCCATGAACTTCAAAGGTGCCTGGGCATTTATGTTTTGCTGTACAAAAACGGGCAAGCGAGACACCATCTTATCATATCCTATTATGAGCATTACAATCTTGTGAATTAATATGTTTCATGCTTGTTGCTATTAGTATGTTGGTATCTTTTCATAGTTTACATGCCTATTGAGTGACATTATTTGCATTTGCCTCATCTTGAATTACCTAAGCATTTGTACATATAGTGAGAATATATGCATCATATGAAGCAAATGTGTTCGTGAAAGTCTTTTATCGCACTCAGTTGTTAACTGAATTGCTTGAGTACAAGCAATAAGCTAAGCTTGGGGGGGAGTTGATACGTCCAAAACGTATCTACTTTCCCGAACACTTTTGCTATTATTTTACCTCTAACTTGTGTGTTTTGAATACAACTAATGCGGAGTAACGCTGTTTTCGGCAGAATTGCCCTGGTGTCTTGTTTTTTTGCAGAAAGTCAACTTTCGGGAAAAACACCAGAAAAGATCGCAAACCTCCTATTTTACCAGAAGACTCACGGAGCCAGAAGGGGAGGCGGAGATGGGCCACGAGTGGCCCAAACCACATGGTGGCGCGGCCAAGGGGCCTGCCGCGCCAGCCTATGAGGAGGGCGCCTCGGCCACCTCCCCGAGTCCATCTTTCGACTACTTAACCCTTCTGACCTAAAAACGTCGGGGGGTCGTCCACTTCATCCAGAAACATCACCGTACGCCGCCACCATCGCGAAACCTATTTCGGGGACCAGAAACTCCGTTCTGGCACTCCACCGGGACGGGGAATTGGAGGAGATCATCGCCATCATCATCACCGACGCTTCTCCATCGACCATCCATGTTTCCCCCATCCATGTGTGAGTAATTCCCTGCTGTAGGCTGAGGGGGATGGTAGGGATTGGATGAGATTGTTCATGTAATAAGCTATAAGATCATTAGGGCATGGTGCCCAGTATCCGTTGTTAGTACTTATTGATGTTGTTGCAACTTGTTGAGCTTAATGCTTGTCACTAGGGCCCGAGTGCCATGATTTCAGATCTGAACATGTTATTGTTTCATAATGATATGCACTGTTTATTGATCATACCTGCAAGTTGTATACACATATCGTTGTCCGGAACCCGCGGTCCCAAAGTGACAATAATTGGGACAGCCGAGGGGAATGGCTGCGATGTGAGGATCACATGTGTTCACGGCGTGTTAATGCTTTGCTCCGGTACTTTATTAAAAGGAGTACCTTAATTACCAGTAGATTCCCTTGAGGCCCGGCTGCCACCGGCTGGTAGGACAGAAGATGTTGTACAAGTTTCTCATTGCGAGCACGTACGACTATATACGGAACACATGCCTATGTTTACTTAGTACTTGGATGCTTTATCATTATTATCTGCAATGCATATGTCTTGATTATTATATGAGCTATCTTATCCATGCAGCGCCCGTTCATCCATCGCTATGCCTACAGTGTTTTAATCCTACTGTTTACCGCAATCACTACTGCTGTCTCTGTTTACTGCTACTATTATTTCACCGCTACTACTGCTATAAAACTGTTGCTACTGATAATCTGTGTCGAGCAAGACCATTCACAGGTGCAGCTGAATTGACAACTCCGCTGTTAAGGCTCTCAAGTATTCTTTGGCTCCCCTTGTGTCGAATCAATAAATTGGGTTTTACTTCCCTCGAAGACTGTTGCGATCCCCTATACTTGTGGGTCATCAACGTTAAAGGAGACAAAAGTACAAACATAATTATCGTGAAAAGTAAAAAAACAAAAATACATGTACAATGAAACCCAAGGTACAAAAATATTAAAACGCAAAGTACAAATATATTGAGTATGGAGAACAAAATTCTCTCGAAGTACAAAAAAATTCGAAGTATAAAATCATGAAAGCTGAAGTACAAAAACATTGAAACATGAAGTACAAAACAATTGAAAGTCGATGTACAAAAATCACGAAGTACAAAAAATAGAAGTACAAAACTCTTGAAGTACAAAAAATCCTAACTACAACAAACTGAAAGCCGAAGTACAAAACAGCCTTGCACAGAGTACAAAAAGTACAGTTTGACCACGAAGTACAAGTACATGGAACTCGAAGTACATGTATTGAGATTTTAAAAGTGATCTAGTTTTGAAAATCTCGACGAGCTCAAAAGTGAAAACGGTTCGTAATTTGGACAAACGGTTCTCTAGATATTTTGGTTTAAAAATTCGTTTTGAAAAAATAGAAGAAGAAAACTACATCTTTCACCCTCTCGTGTCTCTTTCTCTCTCATCAGCATCCCACGTTTATTCTCATTGCGACACTTGGCGAAAATGCAAAGAACCACGGGAAGTGTGCGAAGGAGAAGATGAGACTTAGTGTGACGAGAGCGAGTCTGCGGGTGACCTTCGCAAAGGTTTCTTTTTCTAGGGATTTTATGCTCCGACTGGCTTAAGCGATACGTAGGGATCCCGGGAGGTGATATAGGGCGCTCGTTAGCGCCCCATACTTGTTGCGTCGCCTGCATGTTCCTTCCGTGGGCTGGCCCATTTGCGTACGACGCACGTACGACGCGCACACACAGGACACACACATTCATACGCACACACACACGACGCACGACGCACACACACGAGTACACGACGCACGTACGCACGAACCAATTTTTTGTTCGTTCCTTCCTTTACTGTTTCTTAGTTCCTTTCATTGTTTTACAAATGAATTTTGAAAATGGTTGCCAATTTTGGAAATGGTTTCAAAAAATAATTTACACACGAAAAATGTGTGCGTTCACGATTAGGTTCCATTCCCGTGATCGGTTTCGAGTTTCGTGGAATGTACCTTCTTAATTTTGGATCGAAGTTTTCAATATTTTTAGATGAATTTTGTTAAATTTGTCACACTCAGTCGACGGTTTCAAAATTACTTTCACGGGTATATGAAACTCGCCGTTTTCCACAACTTTCGTGTTATAACTTTTTCGTTTCAACAAAGTTATGAATAGATCTTATATGTATGTATGCATTTAGCCTCTTCCTGTTGAGGAACATTTTCGTTTCAATTCTCGTTTTTCATTTTCAAAAATGAACCAAAAGTTTGGAACCATTTCAAATTTGGAACCATTTTTAATTTGGAACCATTTTAAATTCGGAACCATTTTTAAATTTGGAACTATTTTCAAAATTGGAACCAATTTTAATTTGGAACCATTTTAAATTCGGAACCGTTTTTTAGATTTGGAACCATTTATAAGTTTAGAACCATTTTTAAAAATGAATTTTTTTCAAAATGGAACCATTTTAAATTTGGAACCATTTTCAAAATGGAACCATTTTCAAAAATGAACAATTTTCTAATATGGAACCGTTTTTAAATTTGGAAGCATTTTTAAATTTGGAACCATTTTCAAAATGGAACCATTTTCAAAAGGGAACCATTTCCAAAAATGAACAGTATTCAAATTTGGAACCATTTTCAAAATGGAACCATTTTTTTGGTTCGGAACCATTTTCCAAAAGGAACCATTTTTTTTTGGTTCGGAACCATTTTCAAAAAAGAAATCATTTTCAACAAATCGGAACCATTTTCAAAAATCGGAACCATTTTTTCGGTTCGTAACCATTTTCAAAAAGGAACCATTTTTGAAAAATCGGAACCATTTTTTTTCATTCAAAACCATTTTCAAAAATCGGAACCATTTTTTTAATTTGGAACCATTTTAAAAATGGAACCATTTTTTAAAATGAACCATTTTCAAATTTCTAACCATTTTAAATTCGGAACCATTTTCAAAATGGAACCATTTTTAAAAATGAACAATTTTCAAAATTGGAACCATTTTTAATTTGGAACCATTTTAAATTCGGAACCATTTTCAAAATGGAACCATTTTTAAATTTGGAACCATTTTCAAAATGGAACCATTTTTAAAAATGAACAATTTTCAAATTTGGAACCATTTTTTTATTGGAACCATTTTTAATTTGGAACCATTTTTAAATTTGGAACCATTTTCAAAATGGATCCATTTTAAAAAATGAACAATTTTCAAATTTGGAACCATTTTCGAAAAATCGTAACCATTTTCAAAAATCGAAACCATTTTCGAAAAATCGGAACCATTTTTTCGGTTCGGAACCATTTTCAAAAATCAGAACCATTTTTTGGTTCGAATCCGTTTTCGAAAAATCAGAACCATTTTCAAAAATCGGAACCATTTTTTGGTTCGGAATCATTTTAAAAAATCGAAACCATTTTTTCAGTTCGGAACCATTTTCAATAACCAGAACCATTTTTTCGGTTCGGAACCATTTTGAAAAAGGAACCATTTTCGAAAAATCGTAACCATTTTCAAAAATCGAAACCATTTTAAAAAATCGGAACTATTTTTTATTCAGAACCATTTTTTTGGTTCGGAACCATATTCTAAAAAAGAAACCATTTTTCGGTTCGGAACCATTTTAAAAAAGCAACCATTTTCGAAAAATCAGAACCATTTTTAAAAAATAATTATTTTCCAAAATATGAATCATTTTCAAAATAAGCAAAAATTAAAACATAAAAGGAAAAATAAGAAAGTGAAACAGAAAAACAAAACGGGAAAAGAAACAGAAAAATAAAACAGAAAATAAAAACGAAACGGGAAAAGAAAACAGAAAAAAGAAAGAATAAAAACGGAAAACTAAAATGAAAGAGAAAAAGAAACCCGGGAACTCAAAACTGGAAACAAATAAAAGGAAGAATAATGATATATTAACGTAAACGTGAGTGTAGCCTACTGGTTCTGTACCACGTACGCACACGAGCAGCTGCTGGGTTCGAATCTCCGCTGGAGCACTATTATCTTGATTTTTAGCAGTTGAGGAGCCCTACTGGGCCGGCCCAGTAACTCTGCTCGACCGAGACTCTTCAGGCGGCGCTGAAGTTCAGGGGCGCTCGCGGGCGGCATATAGGAATCGCGATCACCTCCCCCCGAGCACGGCGTCACGGCCTCACGGGCGACACGCTTCCGTGGGCCGAACTGGTACGAGACGTGGCACGGAGTGTGGCCCTTCTGGGCTGCTCCGACGCGTCCATTGGGGGAGAAGGGCCCGTGGGCGTGCATGAGTTGGATGGCCCAACGGAGAACTCCACCACACTAAGGCACACCGCGGGCATTTCGTCGGGATGGCCTGTAGCGGTGGCTAGCCCTATATTCGAGTCTGACAGACGGCAGCGTGCACTTAATAAGTGAGACTTATCATACAAAAAAAACTTAACAAGTGAGACAGAGGGCAACCGGTAGGCATCTCAAAGGCTCATGCCATGCTCCCAAGTCCCAGTCATGGTCATCTCGTGATAATAATTGTAGCTGGAATCCCCAACCATGTGCTCCGACAAACGTGGATCACGCGCCTAGCCTAGATTAACAATATCGTGGCAGCGAGTGACATGCTTGCACAGCCCAAATTATATATACGTGTCATGTGCACGTAACTAGTGGTACTTCGTGTCAGGCACAAAGGTGTGTAGCCTATTTTGGGAGTTTATTAAGGAAAGGGAGAGGACGTTACAATCAATTTTAATGATTGGGATCATGCATTCCCTTCTGTTTGGCCATGAATTCCTTCTTTAAATGGCCTTTCATGAAGAAATAGACTTTTGCCCCGCTATATAAATATAACAACCATGGTACAACTTTGAGTCTACTGCTGAGGCAAAACAGCACATACAAGTTCAAAAGAAAAGAAAGAGAACAAGGAAGAGAAAATAAGGCCGACAACAACGGATCAACGAAAACGAAAATGACTCGCAACCGTTGCGTACACTCCAGAGTATTTCCACCACGATCTAGCACTCTAAATCGCCGCGCGTACCAAGCAGCGCCTCCAAGAAGGAAGGCGACGACGACGACGCTGCTGCTCGGGGTGGTTCTAGGGTTTCCCCCGGTACGCTCTGAGGTGTGGGGAAGAGGTACACCCGACGCCCTCCAGGAAGGAAGGGTGACACTCTCAAGCGGCACCGCGTCAGTGCCAAACGGCAGGGATTTCTCCCGACCCCCCAAAAAACCACATCCCAGACAATCTGTAGCGCTCCACCAATCTTGCCATCCACCAACACACGCCACCACGGTCTTGAAGTCATCATCGTCGTCTCACCATGGCAAACGTTGCAAGGCCGGCCAGCCCGACGAAGCAGCCATAGACAATGTCCGACAGTATCACAACCACGTGGGAGGGAACAGCCTCCACCGCCATAGACGGTAGCCGACCGGACGCATCGGCAAGAGCACACCGAGCCATTGGAGCCGGAGGGCGGCAGCAGCACAGCCACCTTGAGGACATCCTCTACCGCCATCGGCGGGTGCCGACCGGACACGGCAGCAGGGACACACCAGGCCGAGCAGGCCCGGCCGAGCCCCGGGGGGCTCGTAAAGTCCCTGCCGCCATGCTGCTGCACGTAAGCCGTCACCGCTGCTACCCTCTTGGTCGGTCCATAGGCTCAGCCGGACCCAAACAGGCCCGTGAAGCTCCCGCCGCCACGCTGCAGACAGACGCGGTGTCAACACTGCCATCTTCGTCACAAGCCGCTCAGCAGGCCAACCGGAGGCAGCAGGGCAGAGCCCGCCCTGACCCAGATCGGGCCCGAAGGGCCCAGATCTGGGCCTGCAGGGCTGGAGTTCCACCACCGCCGCCCCTGCCACCAACGGCGACGCCCTCACCACATCGGCCACCAGCGCTGCACCAGGAATCCCGCCGCCGCGCCGGACCATCGCCGCCGAGCTGCACCACCTAGTCCATGGCTGCCCCGCGCCGCCCTAGACCAGGAGGGTAGAAGCCGAGGTCCGCCGCCACCGGCGCTGCCCGGCGAGGGGCCGGAGCAGCAACCGGCGGCAGCGGGAGGGAGGAAAGGAGGGAGAGGCTGGGACCGGAGGGCTGTGGCGCGGCCCGGCCGCCGCGGGGGCGGCGCGGGTCGCGGAAGGGAAAGGGTTGGGGTCGTGGGAGAGAAGGGATCTCGCCGGCGACGGCCGGAGGGAGGAGAGGAGGGAGGGGCTGGGGTGGGGAAGGCGGCGGCCCGGCCTCGATGACGGCGGCGCGGGTTGCGAGAGCTCTGCGAGCTTCGGCCTTTCCGGATCGGTTGTTTTTTCCCAGTTTTTCTGACCCCGTTCTTCTTCAATGGCCTTTCATGCTTACTATAACTTACTATAACTAGTTTTTTTTTCTGTTAAAAAAACTTGTTATTTTGGTTTCTAGTGGCTGGATTAACTATAACCCTATCTCTTTTTATTGGCTTGAACAAACTATGTATTTTTTAGTGAATAAGGTTGAAAATGGTAACCGTCTTTTATTTAAGAGACCATAAGTTGGTTCCACGACTCCACGAAGAGCGGCTGTGAAGAATCAACATTCTAATTAATGAAATCATTGGAATTTCTCATCTTTTTTGTTTTGCGCCTGAAAAGAGAAAGATGGTTGCTCTTGACGCCGGCCTGTTTTTTCCAACAACAAAAAATAATGTTCTTCTCACGATCTTCCATGAAAAATTGCTAGTTGCCTTGTAAAGCATAGACTGGAGTGTTTGTCATATGCATGTAAAGTGTTGCACACCAGACGGTGAAATCCTAGATCTACCAATGCTTTATGCTGTTATCACGGTGGATGTTGGGTGAAAGCCACAAAGAAGTTGCATCCACAAAAAAAGACTTGGCACACTTGCCAATCCACGTTGCTAAAATGGTTCCCATATGACAAATCTATACTATACAAATGTTCGCTCCCTTGAATTTGGGATGAATGAACACTTGGTTGCCCTCGATGTTTGAAAGGAGCGCATAAAGAGTTGTAGGAGGGGTGAAGGTGGATAAAGAAGGAGAAGATAGATGGCATGTGGAGGGGGATCTCGCGATAATCCATCTACCACCCAATGTTGATTAGTGGTTGGTTGTGTAATGTGTGCCCCTCGCCTAAGAGCTGCCAGGAGGAACACCTCACCTCGACGATGGTGGTACATAAGGTGTGGCATGATCAAGGAAAAAATAGTGCGCTATAACAAAACAACACCGGTCTTAAAATACGCTATTAGCGTGCTATATCGCGCTATAACGTGCTATTAGCGAGACATTGTACGCTGATTTATTTAGCGAGTCAATTCTCAAAACATTACGACATTCTATTAGCGGCGGCGCTATAGTGCGCTATTTTTTTCCATGGGCACGATGGTGGGTGATGCTCGAAAAAGATGGAGGGTGAACAAAGGAAAGATAACAACATGATGAGAAAAGCAAACCACATGAGGCAGGCTTGGATATCGAGCTATCTCGACGAAACTGATACTTGCACTTAATGAGCCCAAGTCGACTTAGTTTGTTTACTAAATGAAATCAAAACCCAAACTCGTGTCGCCTTGATAATACTCAAGTTGGCTTGTTAAGCTTGTTAAAAAAAGGAACTCTAATAGAAAATTGTGATCATTTATGGCACAACAACACATTGTATGATGATTCCAAAGACAAGGATTGGTTGCTGGACACGCTCGCCATTTTCCAACCCAGTCGCAGTCGCAGTCCCAGCGCTGCTATATGAATAGCACCTAATAGTGCAAGCTAGGGTGAGCATTTTGAGTTCTTAGGCCTATGTCAATGCAATTATCTTAGCATTGTTTCATATGCATTTTGCTTATCTGGCATGATAATTAATGAAGAGAGAGGGTGCGGTTGTATCTTATCTAACATACTGTACAACCTTTGCACGTTTTCATAGGCAAAAATTGTGCTAACCCAATCACATGCATGCATGAGCTCAAAATCATTAACATAGATACACCACATAAGAAACAATGCATTAGACTAGTTGTTTTTTAAGTATTTATTACACCTACGATGACGTGCTAAGATACAATGCATTGGCACAGGTCTTAGGTACTTATGATTTCATAGGCTTTGGGTTCTGTGTTGGCCCATGGGATGGTATAACGAGCTAAATGAGTTATCGAGTATTCAATACTCTTTGAAATTATTTTCTTAATGAGCTAAACTATCAGGTTGGCCCGACTCGTTGGTGTACAAGTTCAAGATGAATTGTCCAAAGTATTTTGATTTTTTAGATCTCAAGTTTTGAGTATAATTTTCGCATGAAAGCGTTATAAGGAGGGTATGTGACGAGTGCCGGAGAAAGAAAACAAGAAGGAGAAAATGGACAGAAATGGTCGTGGTGGAACATCTAGTTTTTATGCCTTTTGAAATTTTCGACAACACATTTCGAACTCCCATAATTAACCATTTATTCTTGTCGTGCCATGATCGCCATCTTAACATCCGATATCATTCGCGGATCACGGTGCCAACAAACTACAACACAAAAAACAGCTCACATCTTCCCAACAATTCCAATAATTTTCGGGTTTCACCGGCGATGGATCCAAGGCGCCATTACTCCGGTGCCACGCGTCGGGGAGGCGAAGCGCGACGCGTCTGCGCGCCAGGGGAACCGTTGCGGCATTAACTGAAGTTCACCACTGGAGAGCCAGTGGAGATGCTCTAATGTACTATGCATTTATATGTTCCGACAATGTTGGGCACGATAATATGAGCTAAATGAGTTGACCGAGTGTGGAGGACTCGTTAAAAATCATTTGCTTAATGTGTTGAACGGTCGGTTTGGCTCGACTCGTTTGTCACAAGCTTCGAGTTTAATTTTCGGATGACAAGTACCCAAGAAACAAGACTAGAAGGGGATAATAAGCAGAAATGATCGTGTTGTATGCAAGGTTTTTATTTATGTTTTGGTGAGAAATGGTGTTTTTCTATTTTTAATTCCTTTTGATATTGTAGACCGCACATTTCGATCTCTAACCATAGTTAACCATTTCTTCTTGTCGTGACAGCTACTAAGACATGTCTTAACTTGTTCAACAAAAAAACACAAGTCTTAACAATCCAATCCGATACCATTCGCGGATCACGGTGCCAACGAACTACTCCCAAACGAATCGAGAGAAGCAGATTCGACTTTTCCCAAGTAGTCCATTCGAGTCCTCGCGAGCAAAGAGGGGAACCGGGGAGGACGACCAGGGCTGGCCTAGCGTGCTCCGCGCATCCTGTCTCTCGCCGTCGCCGAGGTGAGCGCCCTTGCTCTTGCTGGCAGCTTCGATTGGGGTCGGGAGGCCGTCGGTTTTGCTTTTTAGGGCCTTTTCCTCCGGAAGATTTACCTTTTTCCTTTTCGGGCGGTGCTGCTTCCGGACGATTTGTTGCATGTGCGATAAAGCTTCCAGTTTTGTGGGATATGTGTGGGGGGGGAAAATATCTAGGGATCCCCCGGGTGCGTCTGGTCATCAGCTTGAAGCCAACTGTAGCTGGGATCTTGCATTCTTGCGGCGGCGTTTTTTTGTGGGTTGGGTTTAGGAGAATCCTTTGGCTGTCTTGAGGCGTGTGCCATTTCGACAGGCGTTTCTTGGTTCTTGCGGCGCGTCGTCGGCGGCGTCGTCCCGAGCAAGCAAGAATTGGGGGTTTGCGGCTGTTGGCTCTGTCCACTTACTGCGATTTCGAGCGAGATTGGGATGCTCCTTCAGGGATTTGGATGATTCCTGCCTTGACTCGTGGTGCCTGCTGAGTCCCTACTCCGCAGCTTCCCCCCTCGCACATGGTTCCCTTACGTTCTCGAGGGATCTGGATGATTCCTGGCGAGGGTCGTGGACTCGAGGTTCTCTGTTAAGTTGACGCTCTGAATTTTGCAGTTTTTTGAGTGGTTCCGTGGTAGCTAATTTTGCTGGCCGGCAATGGAAATTTGGGACTCTTGTCTGCTCCATGGCTGTACTGGCGTCTCCTCTGCACTCTGCAGGACTATTGGATAGTGCTGATACGACATCTTCTTGAAAAAATCGTGCTTGTTGATGTGATCAGTGTATCCTTGTCCATTAAATGTTATGCTCCTTCAACAAAGAAAAGTTTGCTGTATTGTGTTCGTTAGTCTTACTGGGTCGTCAGGTTGTATTAGCAAAATTAGAGGACAAAGATGATCTATGTAGGTTACTTATACACACAATATTGATCCATACTACAGGAGTAGGTAAATTTTATACACAGAGATAACATACTCCAGCAGTCCAGCTTCAGTAACTTCCTTATACTTGCAATTACAGATCTACTTTACCACACTATTAAACCATCAAAATTAAGAAAAATGGCTGTGCAATGTACAATTAAGAATACAAGATCACCCCCTACTGCAGGGTCCTTCTTAAAGTGTTTTGGCTCACCTCTAAATATGATCTGCTATAATTATGAGAAAGAGTTAACTGTATGAACTGCACTATGCTGTGCAGATCTGCTAGATTGTTTTACCTTGTTCATCCTACTGTTTCTCAATATGGGCCTTCTCTTTTATCTAACTCAATGTAAATCAGTTTAAAATAGGTAATAGCAAAACAGAGCTATGAGCTCAGGGAGCGATGCGAGCAATGGCCATGCGAAAGAAGCAGCATTATATGAGCAGCAGCTGTCTAAGGTGATCCTACATCATCTGAGTTAAATATATTTTGCTTAGATGCAACTCGATATTTTTGTCGGACTATTGGGGAGCTAATTGTTCATTTACCCTATTTGTGCGCACAAACAGTGCTGTATTTCTCATATTTATATTCTTTTCTTGTTAGATTGGTGAAGTTAGAGCTGCCCTAGGAAAACTATCAGGAAAATCTGCTCTGTATTGCTCAGATGGTTCAATTGCGAGGTATCTGATAGCAAGGAACTGGGACGTGAAGAAGGCTACCAAAATGCTTATGAAAACTTTGAAATGGCGTTCAGAGTATAAGCCTGATGAGATCCGTTGGGTTAGATTTTCACCTTTTGACTTAATAAACATATATTTCTCAAAAGAAATAGCAAGTCATGTATCCAAGTGGTACAAGTGATTCTCTTTATGCCATCGTGGACCTTTCTAGTATGTCTTATGATGCATTATTGTAATCAGTTTTTTATGCCACAGTATTTGATAAACAGTATTATTTAAATTTCTTGATAGGATGACATATCAGATGAAGCCGTTACTGGAAAAGTTTACCGAAGTGATTATTTCGACAAGAGTGGACGGAGTATTCTTGTCATGAGACCTTCAGTCCAGGTTTAATCATGCTCTTTTTTTTCTGCTTGTATCAAAATGTGCATATGTAGTTATGAGCATAAGATTGTGTCATTTATTCTTTCTAATATTGATGTCCTGTTTTCAGAATACCAAGAAGGCCAAGGGGCAGGTCAGGTATTTGGTATACTGTATGGAGAATGCAATCCTAAATCTTCCACCTGGTCAGGATCAGATGGTTTGGCTCATTGATTTTGCTGGCTTTGGCATGTCTCACTTATCACTTCACGTGACAAAGTTGACAGCAGATGTACTACAAGGTCATTATCCTGAAAGATTGGGTGTGGCAATTCTTTACAATGCTCCCAGGTTTTTTGAGTCTTTCTGGAAGGTATGACTTGTGCAGCGTATAATTACCTTTTTTATCTACTTAATTAATCAGAAATATAGGAATTATGTGTATTTATGTAGTGCCTAAGCATGTCTCTGTCCTCTTCTTTGCATTAGACTGCCTATATAAGATACAACATCGTGTTCTATTTTTCTTATTAATATCGGAATACCTTGTATTTGTTTCTTCATGATGTTCTCTTTTTGATCTTGTGGTTCCTTCAATGAATAGCAGCTATAGTATATAAAAGGGAATGAGCATCCTGTGTTGCTTACAGTTTTTGTGTCCTATTTCCAAAACTAAGTTCTAGATCTGAATGCAGATGGCAAGTCCCATTCTTGAGCCGAAAACGAGAAACAAGGTCAAATTTGTATACCCAGATAATCCTGAAACTGGCAAGATAATGGAAGACCTTTTCAACATGGATGAGTTAGAATGTGCATTTGGCGGTAGAAGCCAGACCACTTTTAACATAAATGATTACGCTAAAAGGATGAGAGAAGATGACAGCAAGATGCCATTGTTCTGGAGCCCTGAGAATTCTGCTCTTGGTTCGGAACCCTATCTGATGAAGAACCAGTCCCAACAATGTAACTCAGGTTTGAAGACTGAAGAGACTGAATTGGACAAGATTGAGGAACCAGAGACTGTATCTGAAAAGAGTGGAGAAACAGAGAGTTCATCGGAGGAGAAGGAAGACACTGAGGCTGCATCTGAGGAGAGGGGACAGACTGAGATTTTGTCTGAGAAGAGGCGTGAAACAGAAACTGACTCGGTAAAGGATGAAGCAGAGACTAGATCTGAAAAGAAAGAAGAAACTGAATCAAGCGAAGTTAAATTGACAAGCTCACTAGGAGAAGGTACTACATCAGCAGATAAAGGTGGCAGTTCATCTGACCCATGAAGTATCACTGTGAAACATACATTCCAGATGTTGATATCAGTTCCACCACTGTGAATAGCGAATTCCCACAAATAGATGAACATCAAGAGTAATAACAATCCTTAACACAAATCGGGAAGTGCTGCCTGACTTGTTTTGTAGTCGGCACCAGTGTGACCTTATTCGAAGGATCTTTTGGCAGCAGGCGGAACTTATCAGATGGTAAACGAGAATAAAATACTTCATTGCACTCAGTTCTCTTATGTCATTCAGAATTTTTTCGCGTTACGTTTGCTGGAATATATATACTATAACATCCTGAAATCTGAAGTTATATTCTATCTGTCTTTTTCCGAACTAATACAACTCAGAATTGAAGTTTACTTTTCCTTCTTTTGACTCTTCTTTTGGTTAAAAAAGAAAACAAACATAACTGTACTATTACTACATGTGTCAAAACTCAAGGGTTTGGCAACAACTTGTGTTTCTGCCAGAAGCCACCATTTACTTTTAAGTTAGAAAAGTTGCTAGGCATGAAAGTTGAAAAAATTTCAGCCCTCCCACTACACACATTTCTGATCCTTGTAAGCTATAATATAGACAAAAATAAAGATCACTATCACAAGTCAAAAGTCATAGAAGCTGTGTCTTTGGGGTATCTGCAACGGCGACTCGCAGTGGATCCTGGAGTCCAGGGTAGAGTAACCCTTCCTGATCTTGCTCCCATTATCTACATCAGCTTCGACCACGAAGACGCTGCAGACCGGCCGGTGGTCGGAGAACCTGGACTCGTCCCTGGTGTACTGCAGCTGCTCTATCCCCCGACCGTGCCACAGTATCCGGTCACACCTACATCCATATATATGGAGGTAACCGTCAGAAAACCTCACATTCAGAGTTCAGATCCACTTCTTGTTCTTCTCATACCAAGCAGGTGTTCTCCGTTTCTTCTTCGATTTCGTGATCTCCCCGGCGTAGGAGTCGGTGTTGGGCTTGTATTTGTATGTCGGCGCGAAGTATATCTTGCCCTCCTTCCACCCTTTGAACACTCTTCCTGCCTGCCTCTCGATCATCAGCTGTCCAGAGAGAACCATCTTGTCAGTCAGCTGTTTTTCCTTGCCTCCAACCGCGTTTCTTTCACTGCATCCACTGTAGCATATCTGAAAAATGCAGGGTTTTACATACCTGATCGTTCTCGAGCAAGGTGTCCCAGTCGTTCTCCTCGACCAACACCCTGGTCTCGTCGTAGCTTAGCGTGACACGGTAGTTCAGGTCGCCGAGCCATATGATCCGGCTGGATGATTTTTCCACAGATAAAAATCAACATCACGATCTTCACAAGCACAAGAAGAGGATTATGTTTTGTGGGTTGGGGTTAATTGATTACTCGTGGTCGATGATCTTCTCGGGGATCCGCTGGCCGGGCACCTTGCAGATGCGCGGGAACTGGGTGGCCTTGAGGATCTCAGCTACGTCGGCGTTGCGGCGCACCTCGTCGCCTTCCTTCTCGCCGGAGGCTAGGTGGCTGCACACGAAGCACACGCTGGTCTGGTGCAGCGTCATGCTCATGGCGATGCCGCCCTTGTTGCCGAGGCGGCCCATGATGCCCCGGCCGACGGAGTCCACCCGGAGGTGGCCGACGTTCTGCACCAGCTCACGACGCACCCACACCGACAGGAAGATGCCCACCATCTGCTTGCTCGCGATCAGGCAGTAGTTCATCCCGCCGGCGCCGGCGCCGATGGCATCGAGTCCTCCTACTCCCGTCGCCAAGGACGACGAGGAGGGGTACTGGTCCGGCTCCTCGCCGCCGGACGACGAGGCCTCGACGCGGTAGATGAAGTCCCGCATCTCCCGGGCGCGGCGCACCATGGTGGACGGGTCGGACATGCAGGTGCAGGTCTTGACGAGCGCGCTGTTGACGCGGTAGTTCTTGCTGAGCGCCTTGAGAGACGGCTTGTGGAAGAAGAGCGAGCCGCCGCTAGAGGACTTGGGGATGGACGGGACGCGGTCACGGCCGGCGCCCTGGCGGCTCAGGGTCTGGGCGGACGTGGAGGTGGACGCGGCGGCGCCGGCGGATGACTCCGTCGGGGACAGCTCGTCGCCGGAGGACGGCTGTTCCTGTGTCTGCTGTTGTTGCTGCTGCTGGGGCTTGTTGAGGGCCTGGTAGATGAGCGCCAGCCATTTCGCCGCCGGCTCGTTGTCCTCCACCACCAGCACGTTGCCCGCGTTCAGAGGAACGATCTCCTGGAACCTGCCCAAGAATCAGGCGATCAAACGATTGTTCTCATTCCCGTTTGAAAATTTGCAGCATCGACCAAAATTCGCAGGGTACCCTAGGACGTAGATGTCAGGTAATCCTTCTATCTGGAGAAAATCTTCTAGGTTAAGACTGCTGTTAGGAGGCCTCCCTCCCACGTTCCAGGTGCCCACGAACACCCTGCAACATCAACAACACCATTTCATCAACTTACTGAAACAACCTCGTCTCTTCGAACCAATCAAAATTCAGAACCAAGGAGCTCCTGTCACCTGTATTCCCGTGTATCGACATTCTGCCTGTTGGGCGAATCCAGGCAGCTCAGGGTGAGGCTCTCCATTCGGGACGCGCAATGCCGATCTGACGCCCGGCCGGCCGAGAGAAGAGAAAACGAAATCAGAACCGACGATCGTGACAGAGAGCACAAACAAACTCGTCGTCGCAACGTGTACACAAGTGCTAGCTGGTGAATCACCTGAAGCGCTCTTGCGGACGGTGGGAGTCGCGTTCAAGAACTCCTCTGCCATCGTCGTGGCGTCCGCCCTCTCGCCGCCGCATTTCTCCTCCAAATCGAAGACGATGTCTCGGCGCGAGGTGGTCCTCTTCTCCGAGCTCCTCCCTTTCTTGCGGAAGATGTTGGACATGAAGGACTGCCATTAATTTCCACAACAAAACAAAACAAATCAGCCACATTGTTGTTGCCAGGCCACGCTGGCGACGAGACATGCATCGTCTCACTCACCTTCTTCTTCTTGCCATTCTTGACGAGCTCGTCGGCCGAGGCGGGCTTGGGATGTCGCGGGGGACATTGTTGAGGTTATGATGATGATTTGACATTCAGCCCGGCCGCGGTAAAAACAAGGTGACGGCGCGACGCATGGACCCTCATCCGCCGCGATCGATGTTTCTTCTTCTTCTTCTGTCGTAAAAGGCAGGCAGGTAGTTCTTTTTCCTCCTCTTGTCTCCACCTCCAACCCGGCAGCGAGGAGGCAAGGCGAGAGCGAAATGTGGAGTAGTGGGTGCAGGAAAGAAACAAAAGTGGGGGCTGGAAATGGGTGGCAGGGAACGAGCGGGCGCCTGGTATTCAGGGAGCCTAGCTAGAACAAGAACAATGCTAGCTGTGCCCACCTTTCTTGCCGTCTGCTTGGTTTTAGCCCTTTTCTGGTTGTGTTTTTCTTTGCTTTGGAATTACTAGCTAGCAACCGAGATGTGTGATGGCATGAGCAGCACCGGCCGTGATGTCAAATCAAATCACGGTGCCTAGGATGCTTCTGGTTTCTGTGTGAGGACATTGCTGGGTTTGATTATGGACCATGCATGTTAAGAGTATGATGGGGATACCTTAACAGATGCATGCCGTGCGGTGCTAGGGAGTGGGTCGGTAAATAAAGTACTATGAACAGGTCAGAACTTTGTACGCAACCTTCACATCGGATCCATCAGTTTTATACCACCGACTTTTCCAAGTTCAGACGCCACATGCTGCTTGATTTATGCGCCTCTGGATTGAGGCATACTGTATTTTAATCATCGGAATATTTATTCACTTTTCCTATTCTACAGCTAGCTGTTTTCTAATTGGGAAACAGCTACTTTCTGGACCGTTTGATTTTCTGTCCGAATCTCAACACTATCTCCCTCATTTCTCCTTTCTTCTCCGTCTCCTTTGAGTCAACGAGTCCTTTTCTTCTCCGAGTTTTTTTTAGTTTCATTTTAGTGCTCCAGTCCGGCGGTCTTCTCATCTTTTCGCTCAGGAGAGAGAGGGACGGAGGCGATGGCGGAGAGGTTGTCACCGCAGCAAAACTCATCCGGTGCTGGTGAGGGCGGTGCTTCGCGAGCCGAGGATACAGCCGTCGGAGAGAGCGGCGACCGCAGAACCGGCACTTGATTCGTTGGAGAGAGCCGCCGCTCGCCTCAATCGTCGTCCAACGGCGAAGAAATTGCCAGTTCGCGAGCGTGAAACGCTTGTGCGCCGCCATCGAGATGGGTAACCCTCCTCTCTCCCTCCGCGCTGCTCTGTCCTCTGATTTTGTATTAATTTAGCTCGCATCGCGCTCGTCGGTGTCGCGAGCTGTGGTGATTTATGTTCTGTGCATCAGCTTGTGGTTCGGGTGTTGATTTTGGCGGATGTAGCGGAACTCTTGGATTTTAGCGGGTGGGCCGGATGGGCCGTGGCCCACCCAGAATTTGGGAAATTCTTTGACTACTACTACTGCTTCCGGTCGTTTCGTGCAAGAAATTGCCACTCGTTCGTCTCTGTTTCTTGAGAGAAAGAGAACTGGAAAAGGAGCGCCGGCCATTGATGCCCAAATTCTTGTCGGCGCAGAGCAGTAGCAGACAAGCACAGCTAGCTTGCTGCAGTAGGCCAGCCGTAGCTAGTACTCTTTTCTATTTTGGTTTGATACTTCCAACTTAGGCAGAACGTAAGACTTTGTTTGTCTTTTTAACTATTTGTATTGTAACCAATTGCCTATTTATATTATTAGTTTTGCAAAAAAAAATCGCGATGCGATTTTTTTATTGTAGTGTGCCCACCCTCCATTTTTTTCCTGGGTCCGCCACTGATCGCTGTAGTCTCGCGCTGATGCTTTTGTGTTTGAACTTGTTGAAGATTTGTTTAGGGTTCAGTTTTGGTGATTATGTTAGGCTTTAGATGATTTTAGATTAGGCTGATGGTATGCACAGACTGACGATGTGCTCATATGTGGGCTGAGTTTGGATTTAGTCATTTTTTTGTATTCAGTATATGAGAATTTTTGGGCTGCATTGTACTGCTTTTTGTTAGCTTACTGTGAAATTGCTAATTCACAAAATGCTCTTATGGCTTTTTGATCTTGTGCATTAGGTTAGCCCAGTGAAATGCTTTTGTTTGTGATTAATTTGAATCTATTTGCATCCTCTCAAATTACTTTTGTGTGCTGGTTTGTGTTCAACCAAGCTTGGGTCAGTTTGTAAGGAGAGAAATATAGATAGTCTGGGAGATCTATACGATCTGTATTTTCTGATAGAATAAACTAATGTGCGTAGAGCGCAAATTAATATCAATGTAAGTAAATCACAGAATCATAATATCAGCTCCGCAAGTGCATGCTCTAATGATACCTAGAACCAGCGGAAGAAATTTGTGTTAATTTCTTACAATTGATTTCGGAAGCACAATGAAACAGAGCTAGCAACTTCTGTTAGCTGTAAGTAAAAGCATGTTATAGGCATATGCTAGTTACAGAGCATACTTGATTCAGTCATTCAGTGCTCTAATTGCTCAATGGTTGCTTACTCAGGTATGCGTTTGATCTTGGATTCCCTGATGGGTTCGATTTTCAGGTTGTACAGATATTCATGTACTTTAGTTGTTTTTGTAAAGCTTGCAAGGACTTTACCGAAATCAATTGTTATTGTAAGCTGTAGCGTAGTGCTGGGAAGGCAGACAAGGTAGCATATTGGTAGATATTGGAGGGACTTGTTTTAGCATTGCTAGCATACCAACTCGAGAGGGCTGGTCGTAGGCCAAACGTGTAATGTTCAGGGAACAAGAAAATCATACTGATGGATTTTGCTATGTTGTTCTGGGATCAACTTTATTTTCTGTTGTTTCCTATTGCTACCACATCGTTTTCAGTTAACGGGGGGGGGGGGGGGGGGGGGGGGGATTTTTGCTAGTGCTGGGGAATTTAAAATAATAGGAAAAGAGTGAAGTATGATGCTAATGCTACGCGACTAGGTGTATCTACTGCCAAAGGTTGGTGACAAAGCCGCGCTGGTCGTCTCCCCTCCCGTTCACTGTAGCGGAGAGAGGCGATATTTTTCTTCTCCCAGCCGATCCACCTCCTCTCCGCAGATCCGCCGGATCCCTCGCCCTCCGCCGGTCGCTCCGGCGACGGGAGGGTGGGGGATCCCCGCCTCTCGGTGTAGATATGGTAGGTTCTTTTGGGGCCTCAGCCGGCGGCGCCGTGGAGGCGGTGGGGTCGCCGGTGTTGGTTTTGCTGCAGGTTCGCGTCTCCGGCGGCGGTGCTCGGTGGAGCGTCGCGGCGGCGAGCTTGCTTCTATGGCGGCCGCGGATCGGTGGATCCGGGCCGTGCGTTGATCCCCGCCAGGTCCAGTGCAGCGGTCTCCGCGCTGGCGGCGGATCCGGTGGTCGGAACCCCGGGCTCGGCGAGATCCACGACTTCTCCCGGCGTCGGCTCCGTTGGCGACCATGGCAAGGTGGTGCAGATGGGATCGGGGGGCGCTCGCCCGAATCGTTCATCGTCAGAAGCTCCGCCGCGGCGCGGCGGGCGGTCACGGCGGCGTCCTTCATAGGGCAAAGCTTTCCCTGACAGCGGCAAGGTGGTGGTTGGT
This sequence comes from Poa pratensis, assembly GCA_947311845.1. Lineage (NCBI taxonomy): Eukaryota > Viridiplantae > Streptophyta > Magnoliopsida > Poales > Poaceae > Poa > Poa pratensis. The sequence continues at coordinate 16,036,173 of CAMZMU010000087.1, forward strand.
CTCCCTCGTCTCCGGCGACGGTGAAGTTGGCGTTCTCGTTGCCTGTGGTTCCTTTTCCTCTACGTATTCCGGTTATGTATTTCCTCTGTGTACTTTGTACGTGGTTGTCAGTTGAATATACGTGGTGAAAATTGCAAAAAAAAAAAAAAAAGAACTGTGGGTGAGGTTGCAGTGTTGTTCCTGGCACAAACAGTGTTGAATGTTGTGATGCCAGCGCATGTGTGATGAGCAAACTAAAAGTGACTGGTGGAGATTTAGTCTGCTAATCGATTGCAGCTAGCCATATATAATCTATTCATGGGTAGCAATATTTATTCAACTGATTGAGTTTTTATTATGTAAAAAAACATGACCTCGGGTTAATGAGCATTTTCTTCCTGTGCTGGTACTTTTTTTTCTCTCTACTAGAAAAACATGTAGTATTCATGCCCAGGAACCATTAGTTGTTGATGAGTACTATAAATTTGCTGTTGGTGAGTACAGTTTTTTTTGCTGTGGCCGTTGCATGTCTCCATTTGCCCAGTCTGTCTTACCTTCACTGTTATTCTTAGTTGACAGAGAGATTAACATATGCAGTCTGTGTGGTTTGTCTCAGAGATTGAATTAAGTTTCATCTAAACACTAGTTTCAGTTGTTATGCTGCTTTAATTTAGTTTAATATTCTCCTTCGGGTTTAGTTTTAGTTGTTGGTGTGAATGTTCAGAGATGAATGCAGATCATCCCTGTGTTTTTACTTGATGCCTATGCTTCTCCTCAGATAGTCTTATGCCTGAAAATGTTGATAGATGAGACAAGAGGGTGGGAGATCATGCTCACATCAGTTCAATGGAGAGAGTGAAGGACGGACAAGATAGAAGCAGCGGCCGATACAGCGCCTGAGATTCGTCTATGTCGTCTGCTGCATCGGCGTCTATGGGTGAGTGATTCGTGCTTGTGCTTTCCAATTTTCCATGATTTTAAGGTCAGTGAATCGTCTATATGTAGCAATTGTCGCTACGGTTCCTAGCTGGTTAGATTTCTTCTTTGAGCAAGCTATTTTGATGTCTCTTAGCAGTCTAGGTTGGTGTACGGACAGGAAATTAAAGTGTATCAGTTTGGATTTTTGCAGTAGTGAAATGAAATAAGAGTTGAATGACAGCAATAGAAAACTTCATTGTATACGATCTCCCGATCCCCAGGTCTGAAGCAGCGGCAAGGTTCGGGAGGAGACGGGGACGGCCGGTTGGGATGTATGTGTCTCTTGCTGGAGAAAGAAGTTGTTTTCATCGGCCCATTTTTGGGATTTCTGCTGTCATTTTGTGTAGCTTGGCCCAAACTGAGACTCAAGGGACATGTTATAATGTTATATGGGCTAGGGAGGGAAACTGCTGAACGGGGCGAACTGAAAACTGAGATAAACTGAAAATGTGTCTGTTTTAGGCGGGAATGAAACAGTCAGATTTTGTGTTTCTCAGTCCAATTGACTTTGACAGTTGTGCTTTTCTGATTGGTTAGAAAATATGTCTGTTTTCGAATTGAAAAACAGCCGACTGTTCAATAGACACTCCCTATTTATTTGGAGAACGTTCTAAATGTTGACCTTTCATTTTGCATATTTTTTGTCCAGTTGAAGAAGCTTCCATTTAGAAGATTCGCCCAGTGTACAGGTCAATGCGTGGAGACGCTGAAGCTCTAGAAAAAACCGGGCCGAAAGACAAGCCCCCCATAACCGAATACTCATGTCCCTCCAATGTACGCCGAGCTCTTTGGCTGTGGGCTTGGCCAGTTTCCAATTAGCTATCTTGGCATCCCTATTCACTTTAGGAGGCTAACGATTGCTCAATGGAAGCACGTCGAGGAAAGACTACAAAAAAGGCTAAGTAGCTGGAAAGGAAAATTACTATCCCTGGGTGGTAGACTGGTTCTCATAAACTCAGTACTAACTAATATGGTATTGTATATGATTTCCTTCTTCCAATTACCAAAAGGAGTCTTGCATCGGTTGGATTACTTCCGATCTAGATTCTTCTGGCAAGGGGATAATGAGAAAAAGAAGTATCGGCTGGCTAAATGGGATGTAGTGTGCCGCCCTAAGGACCACGGAGGCCTTGGGATTCATGACCTTCAGGTCAAGAATAGAGCACTCCTTGGTAAGTGGCTGTTTAAGCTACTGACCGAAGACGGGGTGTGGCAAACTCTTCTTAGGAGAAAGTACTTAGGATCGAGTGCGTTATCACAGGTGACTTCAAAACCAGGTGATTCCCACTTTTGGTCCGGACTAATGGCGACGAAGAAATTCTTCTTCCCATATGGGTCTTTCTTCCATTAAGGGTGGATCACAGATAAGGTTCTGGGAAGATAGGTGGCTGGGTACTACCCCACTCCGAGAACAATATCCAGCGTTGTATGATATAGTCCTGGGACGTCACAAGAGTGATACACTGGCCCAAGTTTTGGTCGATAATCATCCTATTGTGACGTTCCGAAGAGATCTTATTGGTCCAAGGCTGGTAGCTTGGCACGAGTTGCTACAGCGACTAGCGGCTGTCAATTTGACACAGGGATCCGATGAGTTTCGGTGGAATTTACACAATAGTGGAAAATTCACGGTGGACTCTATGTATACTGCACTAATCCAGCCTAACGTGCCAGTAGAAAATAATAAGAAAATTTGGATGGTGAAGATCCCACTAAAAAACAAGGTTTTTGCGTGGTATTTACGTCGAGGGGTTATTCTTACTAAGGACAACCTTGCAAAACGCAATTGGCACAGGAGTAAGCAGTGTGTCTTCTGTCCTAAGGACGAGACTATCAAACACTTATTCTTTGAGTGCAAATTTGCTAGCTCTATATGGTCAATCATTCAAATAGGTTCTACTATATACCCTCCCAAAAGCGTTTGTCGGGGGCTACCCCCGGGTAGGGTCATGGTGTGATATAAGCAAGTTCCCAGGTGTGGGCCAGGTTACAGTAAGAGCCGACATAACTGGACCTCAGAAGTAACCAGGGTGTGATGTTGGTGCAAACCGACATAGGAGAACCGAGGTAGCCCGGGCCAGAAGGGACCGAGGTACCATGCTGGAGCAAACCGGCATTTGTGAACCGAGATATGGGATCCGAGATAAGGATCCGAGACATCATGACCGACATATGTATGTCGGTATCTTGTGTGTTTTCTTATATGCAGGGAAGGTTATTCAAGAAAGGGAATCCGGCATATCCATGCCGGGTTACAGAGATGAGGCACCTTATGTCGGACGGAGGTCAGCGCTGCTGTCCCATCCCGTCTGGCACGGGAGCGCGGCGTGCGGTACGACGCATGTCTGAGATGACTGGGCTTACCTCTGCTGGCCAAGGACGCGCGTGGGAGCAGGAGAAGGACACCGCGGACCTCGGGTGTACCTAGGAGCAGAGATATGGGACAGGACATGGGCAAGCCACGTCCTGTCCACTGTGCACAGACAATCATGACGCGCAGACATGCGCGTCTGCAGTGCCGGTACGGTGATGTGACCGTTGCTAGTGGAGGGGCACTTCCGTAACTCGGTTTAGCCTATATATAGGGCTTCACCCCCTCCTGCGTGAGGGACGATGCCCTGAGATACATTTCACCCCATAGCTTCATCTTCTACCTTGTGTTCGTCCCCATCGTTGGGATCATACAGCTCGAGGAGCAGCTTTGTACGTGTGACACCGAGGTATACAGAGAGAGATAGGCAGGAGTAGGGGTGTTACCTCCTCACGAGGGCCCCGAACCTGGGTAGATCGTGTGTGTGCTTGTGCTTGTGTGTTCATCTGTGTACGCTTCTTAGTGTGCTAGCCCTCTCCCGGATCCTCCAGCGCCCATCGGCCCCGCTCTTTAGCCATCCTATGGCATCTGCCGTGATACCACCACGACAGCGTTGCAAATATTTTTGGCAACTGGCTAAATGGGGCGGATAATAGGTTCAAACAACTTATTAGAGTGGGAGCGCTTGCCATAATATGGCCGCTTTGGCTATGTAGAAATGACAAGGTTTTTAACGATAAAAATTTCTCTCTTATGCAGGTTATCTACCGGACTACTGCTACTCTCCGTTCGTGGTCTCAGTTGCAACGTGTGGGCATCGAGACCTATTTATGGAGGTCTGTACAAGACTGGAGGATACGGCGAGAGACTTTTTATCCCAACATGGATGGCAGCATAATTTGCGGATTGGCCCTCCAACACCATAGGCGTTTCTACAATTTCTCATTTTGATATGTAATGCGCCTTTTATTTATGTTCGAACTTCAGACTCGTTTCGGCTGTGTGCATCCTTGTTATGCAGAGGCTGGATGTAATACTTAAACCTTTTAAGTAATAAAACTCCCTTTATCTAAAAAAATGTCCCTCCATTGTTGCTGCCAAGGCCCACCCATGGTAGCTCGGATTTCAAGTTGACAATGCGAGGCACAGGACACCCCCTTGGTCACGCCAGAAGAAACCAACTTCCAAGACTCAGCCACGACCCACCTCCGATCGCCACCGCCATTGTTGCCAAAGAAGATGCCACACAAAGGAGACCACTCTTCCAATAATATACAATGGTCCCTCTAGCCGGATCAAGCTAAAAAAGGTTGCCCTCGAGAGGGGAACGACGCCATATCGCCCCATCATCCGACCACGCGGGTCTAGGGCTTCCCCCGAGCTATCTCCAGATGAAGGAAAAGAGAGCATCCCCCAACGACGCGTCCAGAAGGTAACGATGCCCAAAGCGTCACCGTCGTTGGTTCCGGCCTCAGCCAAGAGAAGTGTTTTCACCTGAAATTGCCTTGAAATCATGGCCGACCAAGCCAAACCACCTTCCCGCCCGTGACACACGAGATGTCGAATCCAGTAAAATCAGCCAAAATCGGATTCCAATAATCCAGGATCTCTTACTCTTTTACCTCACTATAAGAAATGTATACGTCTCGACATTATGTTGATACTTCTTTTATTATTAAAAAAAATGTTATTTGATAGCTCGCATGGAAGCATAATTGTTTTCTCGTTTGGCTTATACGCGGTCTTACTCTCATCATATGGGATTTTTCCATGCAAACTACCAGCCCTGAGCCCCTGTGGCTATCCAAAATGATAGCGAATGGCTTCAAAATTTTGTTCCACCATCTAGCCATGAGTCCTTTCAAGAGGATGTCGGATGCTCTACTGGCTTGGACACAATAGATGTCACCAATATGTATATGCGACACAAACTTCAGCTTCGGTAAACAAAAATTTCAATGTGTTACATGGTATCAGTATGTGTAAATCAAATTTGTGAGCCACATAAAGGAAATAAAAACCTCCAAGGAAGACAGAAATTCTGAAAGCCCTCAATAGCTGATCCACTCACAGTTGCGTCAGAAATAGGTACGCCAAGTGATATTTTTTTGGGTTTTCAACGAAATCATATGCTATTTCAGGGGAAAAAATCATTTGGAGGCCTGAACATAGTGTTTATCATAGTTGGTTGCATATGCAAAGTCTTAGGAGTGTGAAGACGATTTCCTTTACTTTTAGACCCCAAAAGTTTTTCAAATAAAAATGCATCCATCTTATGATATAATGAGTTTACCAGGGTACTTTACAACATGAAGGCCCGACATGATGCCTACTGATGCACTGGAGAGAAATACAAATAGGAAAGCGCTCGTGGAGAAAGTGAAATTTTTACCGTATGACCAATCCAAGATGCCATGATAAGGACACCTGGACGAATATATGGTCCTCCACCGATAACGACATAACTGCCTAGCCAAAACGTAGTAAACGCCGCAATATACATACGACGATGTGGAAGACTAGTGAAAATTAAAAGTTTCCCACGTTGGTTGTGAAAATGATCACACCAATCCTAGAAAGATACCAATTTTGTACCCTCTAGTCAAGCGTTTGTGACACCAATTTTCTCTTTTTTGTATGCATTTCTGTTGGGCAAGGTGTGAGGTGATGATTGTGACTTAAAAATATCAGGAATGACGATGAATTGAACAGACGGTGAAGACAAAACTCGACATTATCATCGTTGACGCCCTCCGATCTTTACATATTTCGACGCACGACATAGTCCTAAGATATATGCAAAATCATGTTCAAAATTTATTTATGATGTATTTCTGATTTATATTTCAGTAATGGGGCAATAAGCGTTACAAACACACACCTGTGAGGCACACAGTAAAATTCACTATAGAATTAAGAATCGATTAAATTAATCAATGTTCACCACGCGAGAATCAGAAAAGTGCTGGTTTGAGGACTCCACTTCTAAAAGAAAGATTGCAAAGGAGTTGCAACATAGTCGCACAAAGCTTGCATATTCTTATTTATTGCAATCTTTGTTAGAAAAGTGGAGTCCTCAAACTAACACTTTTCTGTTGTTGTGTGGTGAACATGCGATTAATTTAATCGATAGGGTACTTATGGTTGGTCTTTCTATCTCCACGGATCCTTATGAAGAGTATATTCCTCCACTCAATAAGCTAGACCCTTATTTGCTTCTATTTTCGGAATTTTTATTCGACCTTATGAAAGTATGGGAGGAGTTTTCTTCCAAACGTGATGACAATTGGTACCTTTACAGGATTGGTGTGATCATTTTCACAACCATCTTGGGAAACCTTTGATTTTCACTAGCCTTCGTGATGGTCGTATAAATTTTGCGGCGTTTATTCCGCATCGGCTAGGCATGTTTTCAGGCCTTCATACTATAAGTCACCTTAGACAACTCATTATATGATTATGATGGATATATCTTTATTTGAACAAAAAATTGGGAGCTAAAGGTAAAGGAAATCATATTCCCACTTCTAAGAGCTAGCCTATGCAACCAACTATGATAAATACTATGTTGAGACCTCCGGATGAATTTTCCCTAAAATAGAACATAATTTTCTTGAGAACCAAAAAACTATCATTTTTTTTAGTGGAAAAACTATCATTTGGTGTCGCTATTCAGCAGCGGAGCTACGTTCAGGTCAGGGGGCCGTCGCCCCCACCCCCCCCCCCCCCCCCCTCAGCCCATGAGCATTTTTTGAAGAAACGGTACCAAATTTGCCCATCCCCCACCCCCAAAGTTGGCCCAATCCATGTTGTTTTGCCCCTCTAAGCCCAATAGCCCCCGAGACAATCCGCCGAGCTCCGCCACCCTGTTCCTCATTTAACTTGACTCAAGTGGATCAACAACAAAGTGATTTCATGATTTCTACCCTCTGGTATCCTTCGTTGGAGCCTTTTGTTTCTGAAGATTGACACGTGTAAAGCCGAGCCATATCATCCAGATCGTGTGGCTCGCCAATTTAAGCTACGCTAGCCGATACCATATATTCCACATAAGTCTTTGTTTACTGAATCTGAAGTTGGTGTCAGCATATGCATATTGGTCAAATCTATTGCGCACAAGTCAGGAGAACATCCAACATCCTCTGACATCACTTATGACAGCATATCTTCTTTGCCATGGGCTAGACGGTGGAAAAAATATTGAAACCATTCACTATCATTCACTATATGACATATCTTCTTTTTTCGCAAAACTATTGCATGACTAGATGACAGCATATGTTCTGTTTTAGCTTGGTTTCCTAGTAGAATATTTAATTATCATTTACAAACTATTGCATGAGCAAATGTCGTTTGGGCTCCAAAGTTTAAAGTTATGGTATTTTATTTTAATTACCACTTTTATATTTTCAGATGCTTTAGTAGTAGACCACGCGGGTTTACCTAACCCTAATTTACAAACTATTGCTTAAAGAAATATTTGGACTCCAAAGTTTAAAGCTAATGTTTTGATGCACGAGGGAAGCGGTGCGGTTTCTTTTTCCTTTTACCATAGTAGACCACTCGGGTTACATGAAATTAGCATATCTGTTTCTAGCGTAGGATGCACATTACACATCATTGGGTCAATCCGAGACGTTAAACTTAGATGTCGATTAGTAGAGATGAATATAGAATTTATCTACTTACTTATGAGATGGTTACTGTCATATGAATAATGTCGTCGCTTCTTCTGTCCGTACTTTGGACAAATCTATAGTCAAAATTGGAGTGTTTTAGATTCAATTTTATGAAACATTTAACATATTCCTCCATCCGTATCAAATGAAGGGCATGACTAATTTTCAGCCGAACAAGAATTAAGCTAGTTTGCAGTCACGTGAAGTCATCAAATTTCAGTTGCAATTGTTTTAACTCATTCCCGTTACGAATAATGAAGCAAATACAACAGTTTTTTTCAGATGCAATCTCTATGCAAGTGAAAAATCTCAGTTCCATCCCAACTTACAACTCATTGGTGCACTATTCACCAATATGGCACTATTCACTATACAAATCCGGTGGTGTAAGAGTTGACCGAGCACTTAACCTTGCCGAGAATTAGCAAAAATGTTATTTGCGGGTGGTTTTTTTGAACATAAATGCTGGTTAATTGAAGTTAACTAAATACATATATGATGGATCCCACTAATCACAAGATATCAGAAATCACTATCGGTGTTCGTGTCGTGTGGAGTTGATTAGAAGAAAAGGAATTCACCTTTTTTTTGCGATTTACGATGATCCGTTAAATCAAATACCCTGGCAACAATAGAAATAAAATAAAAATATAGCTGTCCATGCCCAAGTCCTCTAGCATAATCCCCCAATCACTCGCCGCCGCGCCGCCTCCCCCAACGGAGGACACAGCAGCCCTAGGGTTCCCGCCCCGCCGCCGCATGCAGCCCTCCGCCGATCGGCGCCGCGGCAACCCAGCCCGGCCGCCTCCCGTGGCGTATGGCGGCCCCGATCCGCTGCTGCTGCGCCTACCCCTACCCCTACCGCCGCCGACCCCCGTCCGATCCCCACCTACGTCCCCCCGCACCGCCATGACAACGCCGCCCCCCACCACCATGACAACGCCGCCCCATCCTGCCCCTCCCGAACCCGGCCTCCGACGCCGCCCGCACCACCGCCGCCAGCGCCGCCCGAACCCAACAACCGCCACGCCCCGCCACAGGAGAGGCTCCGACCCCACAACAACAGCAGCAGCCACCGCCGACCCGCGCCGCAGGAGAGGGATCCGTCGCGCCCGCGAACGTCCCTGCGCCGGCTGGGCCCCCGCCCCAGCGGCAGGAGCGGAGGGGACGGGCGGTGCCGCAGCTGGTGCAGGAGATCCAGGACAAGCTGGCGCGGGGGGCGGTGGAGTGCATGATCTGCTACGACATGGTGCGGAGGTCGGCGCCCGTGTGGTCCTGCGGCAGCTGCTTCTCCATCTTCCACCTCCCCTGCATCCGCAAGTGGGCGCGCTCCCCGGCCTCCGTCTCCGACGCCTCCGACCCGGCCGCCGCCTGGCGCTGCCCCGGTGCCATCCGTGCACGACGTCCCGGCCCGCGACATCGCCTACACCTGCTTCTGCGCCCGCGCCGGGATCCCCCAACGACCTCTTCCTCACCCCGCACTCGTGCGGCGAGCCCTGCTCCAAGCCCCTGGAGAGAACAGATCCTGCTGCCAAGGGTGCCAACCCGGTGATGATGCTGCTACCAGGTGCCCGCACTCTGCGTCCTGCAGTGCCACCCTGGGCCATGCCCACCCTGCAAGGCGTTTGCTCCGGAGCGGCCGTGCCCTTGCGGCAAGCAGTCCATCGTGCGGCGGTGCGCGGACCGAGCACGCCTGTTACTTGTGGGCAGCAGTGCGAACAGCTGCTCCACTGCGGGAGGCACCGTTGCGAGAAGGTCTGCCACACCGGGCCTTGTGGGACTGTCAGGTTAACTTCTCTGCACAGTGCTTCTGCGGAAGAAAACAGAGACGATGGTGTGTGGCGAGATGGCGGTGAAGGGGAGTCTTTCGGAGAAGGATGGGGTGTTCTCTTGCAGTGAGGCTTGTGGCCACAGTTTGGCTTGCGGCAATCATGCCTGCCAGGATGTTTGCCACCCAGGCCATGCGGGGAGTGCGAGCTTGTCCAGGGAAGGTCACCACATGCCATTGCGGCAAGACAAGGCTGCTGGAGAAGAGGGCGAGCTGTTTGGACCCAATCCCCATCTGTGACAGGGTTTGCGACAAGAAATTGCCGTGCGGGTTCATAGGTGCAAGGTTACATGTCATGAGGGGAAGTGTCCACCGTGCTTGGTGCCCGTCAAGCAGAAGTGCCGCTGTGGCTCATCAGGTCAGATGGTGGAGTGCTACATGGTCTCGATGCAAGAGTTCCGTTGCAACAAGCCTTGTGGCCGGAAGAAGAACTGCGGGAGGCACAGATGCAGTGAGTGTTGTTGCCCGCTGTCGAAGCCGTTTGCTCAGCACGAAGGTGACAACATGGATCCCCATTTCTGCCAGATACCATGTGGCAAGAAGCTCCGTTGTGGGCAGCATGGATGCCAGCATCTCTGCCACAGTGGTCACTGTGATCCTTGCCGTGAGACCATATTCAACGAGCTTAGCTGTGCCTGTGGCAGGACATCTATTCCGCCACCACAGCCCTGCGGCACACCAACTCCATCATGCCCACACCGGTGCATGGTCCCTCAGCCTTGTGGGCATCCAGCTTCGCATCATGTGCCATTTTGGGGACTGCCCACCTTGCGTTGTGCCAGTGATGAGAGAATGCACTGGGGGACATGTGATGTTAAGGAACATCCCTTGTGGTTCAAAGGATATCAGATGCAACCAGCCCTGTGGAAAGAACCGTCAATGTGGACTGCATGCTTGCGCCAGGACTTGCCATCCTTCCCCTTGTGATCCGCCGCCTGCAAATGGAGATGCTAGTTCAAGCTCTGGGAGCAAAATTTCATGTGGACAGTTATGTGGTGTCCCAAGGAGGGAATGCAAGCACACTTGCAATACCCCATGCCACCCATCATCACCTTGCCCAGACGTGAGATGTGAAGTCCGTGTGACTATTACCTGTTCTTGTGGCCGTATCACTACAACTGTGCCCTGCAGTGCTGGTGGATCCTACAATGGCGATAATATGTTCGAAATCTCCATCATACAACAGCTGCCAATGCCTCTCAAATCCGTGGAAGCAGGGAAGAGGGTACCTCTTGGGCAGAGAAACTTTACTGTGATGATGAGTGTGCAAAAATGGAGAGGAAAAGGGTCCTTGCTGACGCTTTTGACATTACAACGCCCAATCTGGATGCGTTGCATTTTGGTGAGAACTCAGATGCGTCGGAGCTGCTTTCTGATCTTTTCCGGCGGGAGCCGAAGTGGGTGCTGGCCATAGAGGAGAGGTGTAAATTTCTTGTGCTTGGGAAGATAAAAGGAAATTCTTCAAGCAACATCAAGGTCCATGTCTTCTGTCACATGACGAAGGATAAGAGGGATGCTATCAGGCTCATTGCAGATAGGTGGAAGCTCTCTGTTCAGGCGGTTGGTTGGGAGCCCAAGCGTTTTGTTACCATTCATGTCACACCCAAGTCGAAGACACCTGCTCGCGTTCTGGGCTCCAAGGCTGGTACCCTATCTCGGCTTCCTATCCTTACTTTGATCCCATGGTGGACATGGACCCGAGGCTCGTTGTTGCAATGCTGGACCTGCCAAGGGAAGCTGATGTTAGCTCTCTAGTCTTGAGGTTTGGTGGAGAGTGCGAATTGGTTTGGCTGAATGACAAGAATGCCTTGGCGGTCTTCAGTGATCCAGCTAGAGCCGCGACAGCACTGAGGCGGCTGGACTATGGGTCTGCTTACCAAGGTGCTACAATGTTTTGCCCAAGCAGCACCACTCAGGCTTCGTCATCAGGCAATGTGTGGGTTGGAGCACAGAAGGACGGAGTATCGGCTGCAAAGACCAGTGCCAATCCATGGAAGAAGGCTGGTTCCTCTGAATCTGACCCATCTGGAGACTGGACAGTGCTTGGTCATTCTCCAGGGACAAGCGTGCTTGGTCAAGCTCCAGGCTCAGCGTGGAGATGCTGACACTCCTGGTCTGGTCATGGGTACAAACAGATGGACTGCTCTGGAGTCTCCTGCTGCCACAAGCTCCGGACCAACCAAGCCGCCGCCTCGCCCTGATGCTGGGTCCTCCAGCGCTTCTGCTCCCCGCCCAGACGTTGGGTCCAGCGCAGCGCAGAGCGCTAGGCAAGCAGTGCGCAAGCTGCAGCCGGACTTCGAAGTGGAAGACTGGGAAGAATCGTGCTGAGTGATGAAGCGGTGGCGCCTTGGTCGAGATGGTTGTTTCTATTCAGATATCATCTTTCTCTCATTTTTTTGGCTAATATACCATGTATATCAAGGCTCGTATTCTGTCAAGTAGGTTCCTCCTGGTTGTTGCCTGTTGGCTGTTCGGTCGGAAGTACTGACCTTCATTTGAACTAAGAAAGAAGATGCCATAAGAAAGCAGTGCGATATTTTGCTTCTGTTCCATTGTTATAGTTGCGATGTGTGTTTAGTGTTTCTTTTGCTCTACTGATGTGATGGTGTTCCAGTTGTTATAGTTGTGATTTGTGGTTAGTGTTTATTTTGCTCTACTGTTGTGATAGGGGACCTCGAGACCTTTCAGGCTCCCTGCTCAACTAATTCCCATTTTCTAAATCAACCTCACATTCCAGCATTTGAGAAAATTAAGGCCTAATATGGAAATTAGGCTAGTCCAGTAGATTGTAGCAACGTGGTGTAGAAACATATGAAGAATACCAGCATTTGAGAAAATCAAGCCATGATAACCTTTCACGGGCGGTAAATATTACACCTCGTCTCAAAGGCTAAAATTAACTGTTCAAATCCTTCTGAAGCTGCTACGTGATCTGTATTAGATATGTTATAAATAAGGTGCTCCAGTGTTCTCCTCTGTACGCCCGTTACCGGCTGTAGAAGGATCATGGAATTGAAGTGGAATACTAGTTTTTTCGATGGTGAAAGCCCAAAGCAAAGCTATTTCCCTTTCAAGGTACGAAAGAAGAGGAAACTCCATCAGATTACCAGGTCAGCTCCTTTTTATCTGTGTACTAACCACCTTCCTGCTGCCTGGTTGACCACTAATATAATGTGTTTATTCACTTCGTAGCACCAAGTCAGCTAATCGCTTATATAGTAGCAGGGCAGATAATACTGACAACATGTTATGCATCATCATGCAGATTGTGCCAGGATTCAGGTTTCGCCTTAGGGAACTATCCGTGCAACATTCGATTTATAAGGCCTAAAATGTTGTCAGCTTCTTTCATATTATAAGGTGTGCGTGGAATCTTATTGATTTTTTTCGTGTTTACCCATATTTACTACCTTTACCTCTCCTGCATTTGTAAGTTAGTAGTGTAGTACCATCACCATGGTTATATTCTCTTTATCTTATTTCATAAGCTTATTTATCTGTGTGACTCAAAGTACGCCTTATAAAAAAATGCGGATTGGAGGGTTAGACAGCCCTCCAATCAACTTCGATAGAAGAATTTCGGTGAGTACGTATGAGGGAGCGAGCGCTGGCACTCGAACTCGAGACCTCGCGGGCAAGGAGGTATCAACACCTCCTAACCATCCGGGCTATGCCTCGGTTCTCAAAGTACGCCTTATGATCTGCAATGGAGTTATTGCATTTTTCAATTCTCACTATGTCACTTCATGATCTGAATAGCAGGATCTTTACTAGGGCACTATGGTGTTAAGGGGCTATTTATATTATGTTGATAGTTGATGATAAATTGATAATTGTTCAAATGTACTTTTCTTGACCTTGTGAGATCTCATTATGATTTGTTAACTATCCATATTTTGGCATTAAAAGGTTAATGCTCAAGAGGTGATGTAAATTGTGAAAGGATTGTGGCGTGGCCGGAGTGTTAGAGATCAAAAACATGAAGGACCCTCGGTCAGAAAATGTGGAGATCTGTCAATGAGCTAAGGCCTGTTCGGTTTGGTACGCTTCTCTGTTTAACTGATAGTGAGTGTGGTTTTACATGACAAATAGCACGGCTTCAATGGTAGTTATATGCTTATGGACATGTTCTATACATGTCTGACATGTTAGAGTACAAACATAATTTTGTATGTCCTATACATATTTCCACTTAGTAACAACTGAAGTGGACTATGACATAAAACTCTTTTGTGGGATAGTGAGATTAAAAAAAAAACGTCAGCTTAGTTTTATGCCAACTTCAGTCATGTGCTACTCTTTCATCAACATACCATCACACATCTTCATCAGACGATATTCTTAGTCTTCAACATCATTTGGGTATCAAGTTGCAATTGTTCATGGGTTTGCTGTGGTGCTTTCTGTTATTAGGTGGGACAAATCAAAGCTTGCCGGTGTGTCAAACTCGATACTTCTCAAGTTCAGCGAGTTGATAAATCACGTGCACCAGTTAGCACCTTAATAAGTGTCATTTGAATTCAGATGTTAATGCGCAAGCGGAAAGCATATTTCGAAGTAGAAAAAGGGGTACCTTGTTCTTATGGCTTCAGCTTTGTTTCCATACGGGTGGATGCACACAATGCTTGATCAAATAGAACATGAAGAACCTGAATTTTACACCATGGTTTCACATATGTTGAAACGAGCTGAAACAGAGTTTGCTTTTATGTGCTGGTCACTAGATGTTGTACTGTCGTAACCTATGGAATGTTCATGCATCAGGCAGGTAGATTCCAGTTCTGCGTGGTCTGATTTTGTGCGCCCTGACAAGGAGATGACGCACACTTTTTCAGAAGTTTCGTTGTTCCATCATGGAACTGGGACTTGTATGCACCATATTCAAATGAATTCTGAGTAATTCGAGCATGGGATGGCCAACGGGGCTTTGCAATCAACACGAGGATTCTAGACATGTATAGCTGTATACGTGGACACGACGCCATTATTTTATTTTATTTGTAAATCGAATACTAAAATTGTGTAACACAGTTTTTTCTACTGTAGAAGAACAGACCAAACAGCCAAATACAGCTTATCCTGTTTTGGAGTGTTTGCATTTCCCCTCGTACTACTTTGTAGCGTGACTTGCTGTTCTTGGAATTAGCAACTAAGCACCGTGAACTTCTAGAAACAAAAATAAGAAACGAAATGGCTGAAACGATAACACATGTACATGACGAACGGGGAGCATATACAGATATACTGGGCAAGGCCTCGGAGAAGAATATGGGAGAGAAGAACTGTTCTGATCACAAAGTATCACTTCAGACAACCTAACACAATTCATTGTAGTCGCATCTATAGAATGGGGAATAAAAGAAAGAAATTCAACACACAGGTGACAAAAATTTATCACCAGTTTATCTTACAAGCTGTAACCTATGTTGTCCCTAGATTTTAGGGTTACAAGCCGCGAGGTAACAAGGGAGACGCTACAAGCTTCAGCAACTCCTTATATCTCAAGGCTACTAATGCTCAATAGTATGAAATTAACCCGCTTTGCAGGGGGGTCGCATGTTCAGCAAATGAGGAAGCCTCAGCCACTGCTTGAAATAAAGCCTGCGTGCCCATCCAAGATAAAGGATGGACATTAAAGCAACTGCTCCGGATTAATGTTTTCTTTGCTGTGTATTAGAATAGCAAATGTCTTACTTACAGATGGCAAGACAAGAGGATCACACATGGCAAGAAAGTCTCGAGTATGGTTAGAAAATACAACACTGGTGACCGTTCATTTGAGATTCAACCAAAAATATAAGGTAAATCACCTTGAAAGAATACCAGATTCCAGCATATATGAGAGATGTCATTACAATGATCAAACAATCTAAGTTATGCAAAACTGTACCCTGGAAGAGTGGCTATTCATTGTGTGCTTCTAGGAAACTATAACATGATGGCCATGAACACAAACACAAACGCAAGAAGCTATTTAGTACACTATAGCCAACCTACAACCGTGGATACACAAAGATAAGTTTCAATCATTCATATTGCTTTTATGATTCAAAGCATCACTTGCTTATTGCACTTCACCCAGCCTTGTATAACCTGAAATGTGCCAAATACAAATTGTAAAGTAAGTATATCCTACTACCAAACTGGAGCTGTCAAATCTAGAGGCAGGAAGCCAGGAACTCACCTCCATAGTGCTTGCACTAAGGCAATTGTACTGCTTCAGCAAGCATGCGGAGATAAAGCAAGCTGTGACACCCATTATCAAATTCTACAATTCCATATGTGTTATCAATTATATATGCAACTGCTTCCAAAGAGAAATTCTCAGCAATTTGCTATTATTTTCATTGAAACGTGTCTATTACAGTCACAAGAGCGTTTTCACCCTCAAGTTATGCCGCGATGACGCTGTGCTTTGGCGCGATCATCTTCCTATAAACCTTCGTCCTTCTGTGGAAGTTGGCTCTCCTGCCTTAGACACTGGTGAAAATTCAGGTGGTGACTCCCCCCGGTGAAAATTCAAAAAAAAAAGAGCGTTTTCAAGAACAAATCACACAAATCCTCCCAGACTCATTTTAGACACCGGGTTTTCCTTCTCAACATAAATTTTTTTTAGTTACATTATATATGTGGACTGTTTGCTACTGAAATACTTGACATATAAACGTATATAGGTTGTTTCTTGGCAAACACATTCACATGTCAAAATCATTGGTTGTTTCGTCCAGTATTCAACTATGAAATGTGTACATGTTTGTCATTTCCAGAGACTACCCAGCATCCTAAAAATTTAATCTACAGCTGATAATACATATCTGGAATTATAATCAAATTGTACACACATGTTCTACAATCGACCCATGAGAAAAATATCATTCACACGATACATATACACCTGCAGTCAAGCACGTAGGGAATAAACTCAGGAGTACTACATGCATTAGGCCAAAAACCTAGGCATGCTTAGGTGCCACTTAAGCGACCAAGGTGCTAGGCACCCGTAAAATGTCTGCTTAGCACCTTTTTGAACCTTATCACTCAGTTCACTTATGTCAAGAGTCAGTAGTCAGTACGACCTTAAGAATCTGCTCCTTTTCGTGCATCATCTACCTTACCGAAAGTTTGGTAACATGCATGTGATGCATCCGGAAAGTGGTTTTTGCACCCGAGCTCCAGTGCTCTTGCTACTTTAAAAAAATTGAAAAAATATATTTAAAAGTTTCCAAAAAAATCAGAAAAAAATCATGCATTTTAGAAATGATGTATTTTACAAGCGTACAAAATCTCAGTGCAAATTTTTTTATGTTATAGTCTACACAAAAATGACAAAAATGGGGAGATTTGAAAGTGTGCATTGTTAACTATAATAAGATCTGCAAATTTTTGATTTTTGTGTAGGTCGAAATATAAAGTATTTAGCATTGTGATTTTGCACGTATATAGGATACATCATCAAGAACATGCATGATTTTCTTCAGATTTTTCTAGAACTTCTAAATATATTTTTCTAATTTTAGAAAGTACCAGAAGCACTGGAGCTCAGGTGCAAGAAATCTCTACACGTAAAGATACCATTATAAACTTCGAATGCTGTAGTTTCTAATAGTATTAACATGTGTTAAACAATGCATATCACGTTGGTAAAATTGGCGATCTAGAGATAGGCGTCGGCCTTATAAACCGGAAGAGAGGAAGTATCTATTGCCCTCTGACATAGAGCAATGCAAGTGGTCTTCACCAATCAAATATTCCCATTCTTATGTTTATCATAATACATATCCTGGTGATATAATTAATATTACAAGACATGTTTATCTGAAAAGTCCAGTAGATGACTGGGTTCAGGTAGACACAAACCGACACAGAAAGCTTACACCATAATCCTCGCCTGAGCTTAGCCATAAAATCTCATCACTGCACATCAAATCTCACCACTGCACGGCAAAAACAAAAACCAAAATGTTCAGCAAGACAAGCAGCAGTACGCGCTATCACATGTCACCAATTCTTAAAACCCGAAACTTTTCTGTGGTAACAAATAATGCATCACCATGATTAACCATATTTTTTTATCAGCACTATCAACTGACAGATATTGACTAGATTCCTTAGTTCAACATCTACACTTTATTTGGCCTACAACCTACTGGGCACCACCCACATCTTCATAAAATATGTTACTCCAGGCCTTACCACAACTTTCTCCAACATTAATTTGCTCCTTTCAATAAACTTCCTCTTTTTTTGAAAATTGTGCTCAAATTTCAGGAAAATGGTAACGTTTATGTTTCAGGATATTACCTTACACAGTCTTGACACTATGTGACTCTCTTTAAATTCAGTTTGAAACACACAAGGCTTTTGCATATGCAAGTAGCACATACTCCCTCCGTTTTTAAATATAAGATGTTTTAGCATTTGTCCACATTCATATGTTTATAAATGTATTTAGACATGTTTTAGTGTGTATGTTCACGCATTTTAGTATGCATCTAGACAATATGTGGCACACCTAATGACCTAAACATCTTATATTTAAAAACGTAGGGAGTAATTATTAGCAACACCAACTATATCTTGAACAAATAATCTTAATGAGAGGTTCACTCCATGACTACTGTCTAAAAGAGGACCATGTCAACAATGTTTTTACCTCAAGAGGTGTTGGCTGACGCTGCACCGGAGGAGTTGGATGCTGCCAAGATGCACCAATAGGCAGCTCCACAGTTGGGGGAAGCTGCTGCCACTGCTGTTGGTAGTTGCCATAGCAAAATGGTTACGTTTATGTTTCGAGGATATTACCTTACACAGTCTTGGCACTATGTAACTCTCTTTAAATTTCAGTTTGAAACACACAAGGCTTTTGCATATGCAATAGCGCAGGATTACTAGCAACACCAACTACTCACTCCTTCCCAAAATAGAATGCCTATAGTTTTTGGTCAAAGTCAAAAGTTTTTAAAGTTTGAACAACTATATAGAAAAATATATCATCTACAATACCAAATCCACACCATATGAAAATATATTTCAGGTTGGTTATAACTATATTGATTTGGTATTATAAATGTTGACACTTTTTTTATATAGTTGGTCAAACTATAAAAGTTTGATTTTGAGTAAAAAACTATATGCATCCTATTTTGGGAAGGAGGGAGTATCTTGAACAAACAATCTTAATGAGAGGTTCACTCCATGACTACTGTCTAAAAGAGGACCATGTCAACAATGTTTTTACCTCAAGAGGTGTTGGCTGACGCTGCACCGGAGGAGTTGGATGCTGCCCAGATGCACCAATAGGCAGCTCCACGGTTAGGGGTAGCTGCTGCCACTGTTGTTGGTAGTTGACATAGCTTGTGTGTGCACCATAGGCAAATGAGTTAGGGGCAGGAAGTTGCTGTGAATACCCATGGTAGCTGGCCACATTGCAACAGTTCAAGCATGGCTGGGGTGCCTGAAATCATAGGCAACAGCTTATAGTAAGATGATGGGAAAACGGACACCTATGCAACACGTCAAAAGTAGCACATCACAGCATAGCAGAAATAGATGATTTCATCCTTGTTATTTATTACTCCTTTCATTCCTAAATGTAAGATGTTTTAGCCCTTTTCCAGATTCACATCTATCTACATGTATCTAGACATGTTTTAGTATGCATGTTCACTCATTTCAATATGTATCTAGTCAACATATGCATTACCTAAAACATCTTACATTTAGAAACGGAAGGGGTATATTACAATGACCTCAAATAATGAATTTCTTATAACAGTTTAGTTGTTTTTAGACATATTTTTAAACTACATGCCCATAGCTGTTTTTCCTCTTTTACTTTCAAAACGCACAATGCAACAATGAACAGAACATGTCAAGTTGGGTCCATCAGCGGCGGTGTCAGCACAAGCGAGAGAATTACTAGTACGGACATATGTACGTTGCAAGTAATATTTAACAAGTGGAGATGGTCTGTTCCAGAGCTACAGGTCAACAGAAGATCAACAGAGGAGATAGCAGAATATCACCAATGTTTTTACTCATGTGGTTTAAACTCACTGCTAGACATCGACTGATGTTTTGATGGTGGCCACACTGGCTGGTAGTTGTGACCACCATGTACAGGGGCCAACGATGCATACCCAGGGCCGCAGGGCCCATTTGGCTTGTTGGACCATTGCTGCGGTGGCTGGAATAGTACATTTAAATTAATCTTGCTGTGTGATGATGAGAAAATAGACAATAGTGAAACAGGGATATTTAATACAACATACCAGATTGTTTTGATGTGGCCACAAGGAATTCCCAGCATCCCACGTGTGCTGTTGTGTCTGGAAAAGGTGCATTCTAATTAATCGTGCTAAACGATGACGGGAAAATGGATTGGAAACAGGGCATATGGAATTCATCATACCAGATTGTTCTCACTGGGATGGACCTGGGAAATATGATCATTCTGTATAAAACTCTCAGCAGCATTTCGTGGACGCTTGAATTTCCTAGCCAATTCTGATAGCCTGAGGAACAGAAAGTCAATTAGACCAACATGGCAATATCAGGTAAAACTAATTAGCAAATATCTATCAAATTATAGAATGAATTGATCTAAATCGGATCATATAGCAGATGAAAGTTTCCATGATAGAATAAGAAACTTGCCCTTGGATAGTTGTCCTTGGTTCAAGGGAACTCCCACGGATCTATGCACAGAATAGAGGGCAAGTTAGTTGGCAGCAATTCAATTCTTTGAAATAAAGACTGTTGCGAAATACTAACTGAGGTTTCGCTCGGATGATTCACAGAGCTGCTACCCTCTGTGATCTCGTGACAATCTGAGACTAGAATGCCTACAGAAACCGATAAATTCATAAGCAACACCAATACATCCTGATTTTTTTAGGGAACCAGCTAATGGGTCCAAACACAAACAAACAAGGCAGTCACAAGAACATAACTAATAAGAACAAAAGGACTAGGCATACCTGGAGTGATATTCAGATGGCGGGACAATGTACAGGCACGGAAAGGATGTCTATGGTGATAGACTTTGCTGTATTTAAAACCATCCGGAATATAATACCGCCCAATTGCTTTCAGTGCCATGTTTCCTAGGTCAAGAGCAGCCACACATTCATCCCCATGGCTGGGTTCCTCCAGAAATTTCAGGTAAAGAATAATATCGTCACCGTCATAATCCGGGCTGATGATGGGGAAAGCTGAGTAGCCGTTTATTAAGTCAGCACCAAAAGGAGCAGAGGATGTCTGGCGCCAAAAGTGAGATGATGGCGAAACCTCCCGAGTCCATGTCACAGCCCTCCAGGAATCCGTAAAGGACAAGAGCTGCTGCTTGGAATCCCCATCGACAGCTTTCTGCTTCAGCAACTTGATCGAGTCTGAATCGTGGATAATGTTATCCTTGTTTTCAGGGGGAGTGGGAGTCTCCATCTCAACAAACTTGAGCATGCCGTTGACGCATGCGAGATCCCGAAACCAGCTGGCTGAGCTGGATGATTTGTCCGTTGGTATATATGAGTTTTTTTCCCAATTTTCGGTGGGGGGATGGGATATTTGAGTTTGTACCTGTTTCCAGGCAACGGCGGGGGCAACGGGATGAAGCTTACAGCACTAGGAGGAACAGGGGAGTCTTGATCTTGATGTTGAAGAAGAAGAAGCAAGTCGCAGACGAGCAGGCCGTGTGACAAATCAACCCAGCCTAGTAAGCCTTCTTGTTGTCCACCAAGCCTGATCACCTTGTCGGGTGTAACCCTGTCGACCCCCGGACATGGATTGCGCAGTGTCCTAGTGCTCCATGACTTTGTCTCGGACGAGTAGATTCGAAGCTGATAGCCGTCGTCCGACTCCCACGACGGTGCGTCCGGAGATCGGCCAGGAAATAGTTGTTGCCGTCCCCGTGGCCGAGGATGCCGAACTCCCTGACCCGCAGATCATCCGACATGTCAGGAGAAGGAATCGGGTCGAGCAACGGGGTGTCCCCGGCCTTGTAAAGGAAATATTCGCGTCGGGCATGGTGGCCGAAGAAGCCGGCGCGGAGGAGGACGAAAGGGCCGTCCGCGCCGACCACGCGTGGCAAATTTGAGAAATCGCAGTGCACCCTGTGTTGCAAATCGGGAGGTTTGGAGCAGTGGATGGAGAAGAGGGACAGTTGCGGTGGGTTGGCCAACCAGAAGGAGACCGCCATGGTGTAGCCACGCTTGGATTTGGCGGTGGCCGTGGTATCGTTCTTGCGGGCGGTGAAGTGCGGTTTCTGGGAGAGGAGAATCGAGGGCAGCCGAAGCCGAACTCGATCGAGGATGGCGGACATCGATTCTGGGGATTTGGGGATCATAGGCCGTGAATCTGGGCTTGAGGAAAGAATCAGGAGTTTGACACTAGGGATCGGATTGATTCGGTAGGCAATCGAGGGATGGAAATGCTACCTCTGATCTACAGTACTAGTATAAGCTTGAAAAAGTCGGTGGCACTGGCCGGGCCTCCGCCCCGGCCTAGCAACGCTAATGATTAATGAATTTGGCCCATTTCCTTTTCTCTTCTTGGCCTGTTCTGTCGCTCATTTCTGTACCTAGTCCTACTGGTTGAACGTGAATATGCATATATGGTGCATACATATATTTGTGCAAAGTTTTGGTTGAAAATATGTTTTATTTCGGGATACAAAAAATAACATTTTTGCGGTTGTATAAAGTAGTAAAAAATCCCCTATTTTTTCTTGAATTTGTCTCTTTTGTGTAGCATAAAATAAAACGTAATTCTATACGAAATTTGGTACGCATGTAGATAATATGTATATGTACCATATTTTTTCAGAATTGTTCGAAAACTAAAAGTGTGATTTCCGAAATTCGGAAAACGGGATCACTCGTGTCGAGGTGCCAAAACAACCTTTTCGTATTTTACAATACTAATTATTGTTATACATTTAATTTAATTTCTTCTTCAGAATAATGTATGGATCTTTTAGATATCTGTGTTATTCTCATTCTCTAAGCAGCAAGATATATCTCTCAGGAAAATCATGGAAGTTCTCCATATCATTCTTTTGCAATATTTGGATCAGCAATATAGTTTGATCCCCCTCAACTATTCGTCATTGGATATGTGTATTTGATTTCACTCATATTTTGAGAAATGCACACATTATGGAGAGCTCTTACTATATTGACCTTGTAAGTTTTTTCGCCCATTTTGGAAATGGATGCCATTGGGGGAGAAGTTTTGGAGGGTTTAAGGGAGTATGGTTTTATGCTTTTGTTTGGTTCATAAGCATTTTCCTTTCATGCTCATGCCTCCTTGCTTGTTTCTATGCATGGTTGCTTAATTCATTATAAAACCTCGTTAAAGAGATTGTCATCAATTACCAAAATGGGGGGATTGAAAAAGCATGCCGCCCCATGTGTGGTTTTTGTAATTAATGATAATCTCTATGGACTAATGGTTGCTTTGAGTTATACTGGTAGTGTTTGTCCATAGGCAATGCTTGAACTCCATATGTTGGATTCAAGGTTGATGTCATGAATATAATGATACAATGAAGGTTTTTTTTTCGTTCATAAGCATTTGTCTTTCATGCTCATGCATTATTGCTTTTTTCTATGCATGGTTGCTTAATTCATCTTATACTAGATGACCCGTTGTGCAACTGCAAAAAGTAAGACCTTATTGTGATGGCACATTGCATCTTGAAAACAGATGGCACGACCAAGTTTTTTCGATCGAATACTTTAGTGCGAAGTAGGATCACGACGATTAATAATCTTGTAGCACCAAGAGGTATGTGATATATGTTAGTTAGAGGGATATATTTATGAGACATATGATTTTTAGCTTGTGTTTAGTTTTGATGTTTTTTATCGATTAGAAAATAAAATGGGAAGAAATAACTTATGCAACTAATTTTTTCCGCACTCCATTAAGCTCGGTTACATATGGATACTAACATGATAATGTTGAACCTGATTTCAAGAAACATCAATTAAATATGGATTTTAACGGGTGGAAGGGCACAACAGAAACAAATCACTAAATAATAAATTACTTGCTCCAATACAGAGGAGCACACACAATGGGTAGTGAAGAATTGTCGCATTGCTAATAACACACTTATTTTCGCTTATACTACATAACCGAATTTTGGTTTACAGACATAGCTCATAGAAACGCGAATTGACCGGCGATGTGACAGTAATCACTGCCCTAGTCTTCATCATCGGAGAGGAAGATAACCTCTTTTCTGGAGTAGTCGGCTTGAAACTTATCGCTGGTGACTTGAATGGAGACCTGATTACAAAAGGTAAGATTACAAAATAGAACTAAACAGACAGAGCATATCTAGAAAGGATCTTTTATAGTAATGTGGACTTACCCCTGAAATCTCGTATTGTATTCAAAAGTTCCTTTTTTTTATTCTGTCCTCACTTGACGTTTTTTTTTTGCACTACCTAATTACAAAAGGTAAGAGCAGAAATCAACCAAGTCTTACATACCCGTTGCGCCACTGGCACAAATGATTGAGAACTCTTACATACCCGTTCCTTCACTGGCGCAAATGCCTGAAGCAAGACTACGTTGTTGCCATAGGTTATATTTGTTTCGTCACCCATTGTTCGATTGATATTAAGCTGTTTTAGGAAGGTAATTGTTAGGCAATATGAGTTCGATATGCCACATTGTGTCTGTGTTACCACTAGAATATGTTATGACTAATCACGAATGCGACTGGCGCAAAGGTCCGAGTTACCGCAGATTTATTGGCATAAGAAAAGGGATTTGCTCTGTTCCAGTCGACTGTTTCTCTTTTCCCCGTCAGTCGTTTTTCTGGCCGTCCGTTCTGTGTCAAGATTCGTGCTTAATCTTCCACGTCGTCGCGCCCGTCTCTGGTTCTGCACCTCGCTATCGGGTTTAAATCGCGCGTGCTTGCGGGTTTTCCAGCCCATACCCGTTCGGCGTCTCGGCGGCCCGTCACTCCATTCTGGCCGCGTGTCCTTTTCAGCTTGTGTTCTGTCTGAGGGAGAGAGAGTGTAAGCGGCGGAAACCAGAGGTGGCGATCCCCTTCCGCCGCAGCTGCTGCCTCGCCATGGCGTAGATCCGGTCTCGTTGGAGACGTCGCCACCGGCGGAGGTCCAGGTACTCTGTTCTTCAGCTGTTTTGCTTGATTATGTGCTCATTTCTTCACGCGGGGTGGTAGGCGGATGCATGCGGCGATGTGTTAGAGGTCGGAGTTAGATTCAGCAGCCGTTGTCCGCTGGTTTTCATACTTCGCGGAGCCCCTCGTCGCGCGGGGAATTGCCTTCGTCTCTGTCAGCATGAGGGTGGCAGGGGGAGGATCTGTGCTTGCTTGTCTGTATTTTCGCTAGGATTTTTGTCTGCCGGTGTGAGGAGAGAGAGGGAGGAAGGTGGAGGTGTAACAGAGAAGTGAGATTCGCGGTGGTTTGATGCGTCGGTGCCGGCGGATAGGTTCTGACCTCGCCGAGCTCCTCCTCGGGCGGATTTTTGTGTCTGTTTACTGGTGCTAGGTTCAGTAATTTTTTCTGTTGCTTGTATGCGGTGGTGTGTGCGCGTTGAATCTTTGTGGTTGGTGTTTGCCCTGGCGCTGATTTTAGAGGATCTATAGGTAGATTTTTTGAGCATGTGCAAACTGTCCCTCATTGTTATCTGTACAAATTATATGTAGACCCTATGTGCCACCTTCTTTTGAAGTAGGTGTTTTCATGCAGTTTTTGTTGTTGTTTTTGTAGTTCTGAAGCCTATCTGGGTTTATCTCAGTGTGAATTTTGTATATGGTATATTGACTGTCTGAATTATCTTTATGTGCATATCCCAATGTTCACCCACTGAGAGCTTTGATGAAGTGCTCAGTCAATCCAGCGATAATGTTGTGTGTTTGTTTTACTTTGGTTAGTTTTGTATTCACGCAATAGATTTTTTCACGTGGCTATGTTCTAATTTTGCGTAATTATGATCTGTTTCAGGCTATAGACCAGGGAAGAAGAGACCCTGCCCTAGATGAAGCTTTCTTTGGTTTCTTCATGAAGCAGGTTGGTTTTATCTTTTTTATTTTCTCTTTTCAGAAAACAGTTTTTGAACTGCATCTTTTTAGCCGTCTTCTTATATGTTTTTCTAAAAATAAATGCAGGCTGTGAATAGTATGAAGAGGAATTTCTCTGACTTTTGCAAGGATACGATTGGAACCAATGAGGTTTGCAGCCCTCTTTCATACTTTTTAGATGAATTCCTTATATGTTTTTCGTTGTTGCATTTGTTTTCTTCTTTTTGTTAATCTGGATTCTATTGTTGTTAATCTGTACTTAATTATTGTAGGTCAAGAAGTTAGAACAGATGGTATGGACAAGTAGCTCCACTGTGACCTGACCTGAATCTCTCTTTATCTCCTTATCTGTCTCTCTTTATCTCATTTTTTCTATTCTGAGTCAGTCTTTTCTCAGTGTAAGTTGAACAAGCATAGCTATCATGATTGAACAACTCACTTCCCCTCTCTAAAAAAATGCGGTGAAAAGCACTATGGCAGTCGTTGTGATCTTTGTTTTGGACATATCACATATGCCTTGTTTGCATGCTTCTCTGTACTGAAAACCACTTTTCCTGTTGTACAAGTTTAGCTAAACTGAACCATATTAGTTCTAAAATCCATCTTATGTTGTATGTGCCCATTTGCCTAGTAGACAGCTGAACTTGGAACTTCAGTAACTTGTGAGGTTCAGAAAACGAATTAGAAGTCAGAGCACTAGCGTCATGTTGACACCTGTGAGTACGCTGCCAGGCAGGCCGTCAGCTGCGAGTAGTTGGTTGGCTCACTCGTCGGCCGTCAGCAGTAGTGCATGTTAAAGTATAAGTTGTATAAATATTTTAGTATGGGTTTTTGTGGAAATGCATGACTGTTACTGTGAGAAATTTCTTCTACCAAGATTACTAAATGCTAGCATATCTTCTGATTGCTGTAGCATAGCTCTGTTTATGATCTCTAAAAGAAAGGTTGCACATATCCTGAAATTTATCACTGTTGTAGCATAGTTAATTGTCTCATTTATTCAGTGTCTCAGTGTTTCAGTCCTGATTTAGTGTCTCAGTCTTGTTTCAGTGTTTCGTTGTCTCAGTCTAGATTTTTTGCTCAGTTATTAATTTTCTCATTCCTTCAGTGTCTCAGTGATTCAGTCTTGATTTAGTGTCTTAGTCTAGTTTCAGTGATTCAGTGTCTCAGTCATGATTTATTGTCTCGGTTTAGTTTCAGTGATTCAGTGTCTCAGAGTCTCTCTCTCAGTTTCTGCTTCTCTCTCTCTCTCTCTCTTTCTCTCTCTCTCTCTCTCTCTCACAGTTGCTGCTTCCCTCTCTCAGTTTCGATTTATTGTCTCATTGTCGTTTCATTGCTTTAGTGTCTCAGTCACGATTTATTATCTCTTTCTCTCTTAGTGTTTCAGTTTAGATTCAGTGTCTCAGTTTCGAGGTCAGTTTAGTCTCTATTTTCTGCTAGGTTGTCTCTATACATAGTTTGTTTCGGTATGTCTCAGTTTCAGTTTAATTAGTTAGTCTATTTTCTCTGTCCTGACACTATGTTCTCTGAATCTCTCTCTCTGGCTGAATCTCTATATTCAGTTAACTGTTCTCAGTCATGATTTATTGTCTCAGTTTAGTTTCAGTGATTCAGTGTCTCAGAGTCTCTCTCTCAGTTTCTGCTTCCTCTCTCTCTCTCTCTCTCACAGTTCCTGCTTCCCTCTTTCAGTTTCAATTTATTGTCTCATTGTCGTTTCATTGCTTTAGTGTCTCAGTCACGATTTATTATCTCTTTCTCTCTTAGTGTTTCAGTTTAGATTCAGTGTCTCAGTTTCGAGGTCAGTTTAGTCTCTATTTTCTGCTAGGTTGTCTCTATACATAGTTTGTTTCGGTATGTCTCAGTTTCAGTTTAATTAGTTAGTCTATTTTCTCTGTCCTAACACTATGTTCTCTGAATCTCTCTCTGGCTGAATCTCTATATTCAGTTAACTGTTCTGTACTGTCATTGTAGTTATCTCTCTAAGGGTTGTCTCTGTATTCATTTGTAGCATGTTGAATGATGATGGTGTTGTGGATTTTTTGAATAGATGCTTGATGATCTCTGTTTATACTACATTGTATTATCTATGTAGTTATTCATTTTCTTAGCTTGTATTGATCAAACGCATTATCTGTGACTACTAGCATGAAACGACATGATGTACTCATCTTGATATAGTGTTATTTTTTCGATTAGTTGCGTGCTTGTTGGTCGTGCTTGTTGGTCCACCAAGTTTTTGCCAAGTATCTATGCACTGTAGGTGTTATTTATGTCTATATATGTTTGCTTGATGATACTTTCTGACTAGACTGATATTTTTTTTCTTAGTAAAACTAGGGACCCAATGGTGTATAATTGTTGGACCAGTTTTCATTATCTGCTATGTTGCTTTTGTTTAATTATTTGCCTTTGAAATTTTGTTCAACATCATTCTGTTCTCATGCGAGGTATGGGATTGGGACATGTCTTTGTCCACACCATAACAGTCACTGATGTTGCACACAATGGACTGGTGCTCCCTTGTTCTTGATGCAGACCAAGGACACCAAGTCCTCCTGGGGCTCCATCATCAGCTTCGAGAAGCGGGAGCAGTTCGAGGAGCGCGCCGAGACCATCCTCCACCTCCTCAAGCTCCAGTTCCCCGGCACGCCACAGTCGCAGCTCGACATCTCCAAGATTCAGTACAACAGGGTTCGTTTCTTATCTACTATGTTATTATATACTGCTTGATCGATCTGTGCATGCTGCACGTCGTTGATGATGACGGAAACATCATGGATGTATATTCAGGATGTTGGGTACGCGCTCCTGGAGAGCTACTCGCGCGTGCTGGAGAGCCTGTCGTACAGCGTGATGTCGAGGATCGAGGACGTGCTGGGCGCGGACGCGGCTGCGACGAACCTGACGGCGAGCGAGGCGGCGCCGCGGCAGATGGAGATAAACGCGCCGAGGAAGCTGGACGCCAGGGAGGAGCTGGAGAAGCTCAACGAGGCGCCGGCGTCCATGACGCTCTACGACTTCTATGTCTGGAGGCTTGAGTATCTCTTCCATCTGGATCGTAGCGTGGCTGTTCTCCTTTCATTGTGGTCTCTCTCTACTCCTCTGTTTTTTTGTTTTGTGAGATGGATGCGTCGGGGGGTAGTGACTGGGGGCAAAGCTGCAGCTGATCTGAGAGAAGGTCCTTTCCCTGATCCGGCTTTATATTATTTTTCCTGGGCTTTGTACCAACTGGCCTTTCTTCGGCCTGCTGTTTTCGGGTCGGGCTGGAGTAACTCGACCCGTTAGGTGGGCTAGTACGTGGGTCGGGGGGCGGGGACCTGGTTTTAGTTGTGGTCTATCTCATTCGACTGAAACTGTTTTTGTCGTCAGTCGTTTCCTGAGGTGTTTGAAGTTCGTACGTGTCAGCGTGTGAGTGGACAGAAAATTCGACTGACGACGAAATCAAAATCAGTCGACTGACCATTAGACACTCCCTAAGAAAAAGCATGGAGACGTATGGTGCATTTTTTATTTTGGCCTGCTGTCAACATTGTGCCCTCTTTTCCCTTGCCGTATGGTGCCAGTTGAGGTTTTTTATCACATGGAGACGTTGCTTGTTTGAAACCATGCACTCAGATCACCGAGTTCACACGCCATAGCCCATATGCTGGTTGATATCTACGCCTCTGGACTGAGGCATACAGTTTTCAAATCTTCCTTTTACATATTTTTTCTAGCTCAAGAAAAGCTTCCATTTAGAAGAATAACCCACAAAAAATGCGCTGCTTGCTACGCAGGAGTAACCTAGCCAAGATAGGCACTTGTGTTCATCTTTTTTAAGAAGGGCTGGAGAATAAGGACCGAAATGGCTGAAACAATAACACGTGTACATGATGAGCAGGGATGGTAGTACACTGGGCAAGTCGGCAAGACCTCACAGAAGAATATGGGACAGAAGAAATGTTCTGATCACATAGTATCATTTCTGAAGAATGGGGAATAAAACCATAATTTATCCCCATTTTATCTTTCAGGCCATAACCTACGTTGTCCCTAGATTTTACCGTTACAAGCCACAAGGTAGTATCAAAGAAACACGGGAGACGCGTACAAACTTCAGCAACTCCTTATATCTCAAGGCTACTAATGCTCCATAGTATGAAGTTAACCCGCTTTGCAAGGGGGATTGCATGTTCGACGAATGAGGAAGCCTCGGCCACTGCTTGGAATAAAGCCTGCAAATGTCTTACTTACAGATGGTTACTGTCTTACTGAACCATGCCGTCAAGCTTCTGTCTGTACTTAGCCAGATTCTGCAGTCAAAATTGGAGTGTTTCAGATTTATATTTATGAAACATTACAAAAGTTAACATATTCCTCCATTCAGATTAAATAATAAATACTGGTGAATTTGAAGTTATCTAAACGCGTATATGAAAAAAAAATGATGAATCACACTAATCAGTCACTATAGTTGTTTTATAGGTTTGCGTGGAGTAGAAGAAAATGCACCGTCAGCTGTTTTTCGTTTATTTAAATCATATATAGTTTTACATACACGAATGATCTTTAAATATGAGATAATTGTCAAATATGTAAATGAACACGAGCTTGGTACATCCAGCTGCAAAATAGAGGGGAATCTTACCTTGGTATAGGCATACACACCTGCCTCTGAAGGTCCTGCTGGACTGCCCCGCCTGATAAATTTCCCTTCCTTAAATATGTACAGCATAGGAATGCCAGTCGACAACTCAAGGCTGATTACCTAAGGAACCAAGTCTTGTTACCTATCTGAGAAAAGATGGTTGATTCTTAAGTATAAATAAACTAGGTAATGAGTTATATCACCTCTTCAGAAGTCAACTTGTCCAGATGCATTATAATAGAACGAAGTGAATTCCCATGGGCGGCAATCATAACATGCTTTCCAGCCACAAGCTGCGGTTTAATCTGTAGATCAAAACATATATTGATTACAGTCCTGTAAAACATGTTAATATACGAACTGGAAACGGCAAAACCCACAGTTAAATGCAGGCTCCTAATTTTATGCCACATTGGGTGATAATAGATGACACAAGTAGAAAACAGAGTTATTCAGCGGGAAGAGACAGTTGGGAGAGCAAAGGGAAACCATAAATATCTACAGAGTGTGTTACACCAATAGCAGAACCAAAACATATCCTTACTTGATCTTTGAAATAAGAAACTGCTCTCTCTGCGCACATCTCTAGGCTCTCGCCATTTGGGGGAGGAATGTCATAACTGCGACGCCATTCATGAACTTGATCTTTGCCAAACAGATCGGCTGTTTCTTGCTTGTTAAGGCCTTGCAGTTCACCATACCTTTGAGACACAGTATTAGTAAGGATATTCAAGAGGCAGAACTAGAAACACAATTATGAAACAATCATTATAAGATATAAGCGAGCCCTTACATCCGTTCATTCAACTGCCAAGCCGTTATGACAGGAATGGATTGCTTCTTTGTCTCCTCACTGTATACCTGACTCCACTCGTTTGCCCGTTCGCTCTCGT
Organism: Poa pratensis; assembly: GCA_947311845.1. Lineage (NCBI taxonomy): Eukaryota > Viridiplantae > Streptophyta > Magnoliopsida > Poales > Poaceae > Poa > Poa pratensis. The sequence continues at coordinate 16,067,528 of CAMZMU010000087.1, forward strand.
TGTGCACAATAATTGGAACCTAATAAAGCCACAGACATATGGACCTCTAAATATAATTGATTCAAAAAAAATTCAGATACAATATGCTTATACTAGAAAGCTGACAGAGAAATTAAAAGGTGGAGAACCTTCTTACGCCGATGCTGCATCATGGCGAGCATAGCGGTCATCTGGGCACGAATCAGCGATGAAGTGTATATGACATCAACTGGGATATTGCATATCCTTTTACCCGCCTCAATGGCCTCGTTGACACCCTTCGGGGTCAGGGGTACATCCACACAGCCAGTAAACAGGTTCTTCTCATTCCACAAGGATTCTCCGTGCCGAATCAATATAAGCGCACTTTCACCTACAAGCACAATCCTGTCGCATCAGACTACCGGATATAATTAATAATCTGCTTGCATAGTATAAGTGAGTTCAGAAGAATACCTGTTTTCTTTGGGGTGCTGCTGCTCTCGGGGCTCGACGGTACCCGAGCCGGCTCAACCACCCACGACAGCGAATTCGACGCCCAAACCAAACCCAGTTTCCGGCTACTGGGGCAGCAACTCGTTGCTGAAACAAAGCACACGTTGCCAGCTCGCCTGTCGTATCCGAAGCTGGCGGCGCACCGCGGTTTGATGGAGACGAGCGCATGCTGAGACGTGGACGCCGCCATTCTGTTTCGCACCAAGGAGAACATGATTAGCTAAGGCACATATAGTCAACATAGCAAAAAAAAAAAGATAGTCCACACATCAAATCAAAATGCACACCAACTACGATTGAGCAATTTTGTGGTAGCCCACAACCACACATCGATTCAAAATAACCACGCAGAAAGAGATCGATGAACAGCAACATCAAGAGCAGCGACCGAAACCGCGCACCATTGCGTTCAGAAATCCAAACCAGGCCACGGATTCCATCCACGCGGAAGGGGAAAAGTAAACGACGAGAGGAGACAGACGTACACGGGGGCAGGGAAGAAGACGCTGCGGAGAAGAGCACCACCGCCTCGGGGAGCTCGATCGGGAGCGGGAGGGCCGCGTTTTATAGGCACGGATGCTCCAGCCGGCCGGGGAAACCGAGCGCGGTTTCCTCGGCGAGATCTGCAGCCGCGGCGCGGGTCGCGGTCGCGGAGATCGCCGGGGAGCGGAGCGGCGACGAAACCAAAGGGAACAGAACAATAGGCTTATTTTTTTTGGTTCTGCAGGTGGACGCGGTCGGTTTGCTGGGCCGAATCTGTGCTTCAGTGTGTGCGTGGGTCGGAGGCAGGTTTTATGCAAAGTCGACCGGGTTGGGTTGGGTCCACGGGAGATTGCGACTTTTGGTTGGTGCCGATGATCTTGTAGCCGCTCGAAAACGCACGAATATTAATGTGGAAAATCAAATTGATACAGGGCCACATGCCCACATGGGCTAATTTTTTTTTAATAATACGTTTTTTTAATTAAATTCGAAAAATATTACGCAAAATCACAAAATTTCAGAAATAATACGGCCTCGGCCCAGGTTGGGCCGATTAGTACCTGTCGGCCCAGGCCTGGCCGATTAGTACTAATCGGCCCAGGCCTGGCCGATAAGCTACTAATCAGGGTATGGCTGGGCTAGCCCAGTGGGCACTTATCGGCCAGGCCTGGGCCGACAGGTACTAATCGGCCAGGCCTGGGCCGATTAGTGCCTGTCGGCTTAGCCTGGGCCGAGGCCGTATTATTTGTGTAATTTATGCAAAATGCGTAATATTTATCAAATTTCTGTAAAAAAATGTATTATTAAAAAAAAATTAGCCCCACATGGTCAAACAGAAACAAAATCCTCTGAAATCATTTGTTTCAAACGATAATTTATCATTCTTTAAGGAAAATAAATCAGATTTTTGAAACAAGGCAAAATATTTGTCATTTTCATTAAATAAGAAGAGGTGTTAGACATGTGCCTAAGACAAGGACTTCATAAGAGGGAATCAGCCCAAAAATTTGGCCCTGGCCAAATACCAAGCTCTCGACTCGGTTTTAATTCTAGCAACCACAATGGCCACTCGAGACGCTACATGTCAAAAAAATCCTAGCATTGCGCTCCTTCCACACCTCCCAAGATATGAGCATGAGCATGTAGGACATGGCCTTTCTCGCAACGCCGTGATCCAAAGCGAGCTTAGTCCACCAATCGGTAACGGAGGCCTCATTTACCCATTGCCCCGGGATTATGTCGTGGCAACCGTAAACTGTAGCAACAACGTAAAAGTTGTATTGAGGTTCTTCAAATTAAATTGTCATCTCCACCTTCAACAAACTGTAACAAAAACGAACAACAAAGATACGTTAAAATACTACCGTTTTAGATACCATATTTTAGATCATCCATTAGCTCAATTGGGAGTAATAATTAGATATTTGTGTGTCTAGTTAAGGAAAAAAATGGACATTCGATTGCACCGTTTCTAGAAAATCACCTACTCATACATGATACATGAACCGACCGAGGGGGAGAAACGAACAGAACAAACATAGAGCATTAGGCTTTGATAGCCTCGGTAATCTAATCATACTAGGTGCTATTAATTTTTTATTTAAATCATGTAGTTGCACAATTGAAATTCAGTTGCCTCTTGGTGCAGATAAGGACTTCCCAAGCTCGAGCAAATAACTCTTGACGCCCCCAACAACCAATCCGGCTCCCTGGTTCTGATCTTTAGCCTTTAATTAACCGAGAGGCCAAATCAATCCAAAACTTGGTGACACAGACCCCATCATTTCATATACTGCACTGAATTGATCAATGGCTGATGTGGGTACCGATAGAGAAGACGACGAGTTAAAACACGGTTTAAAAATCAGAGAGGTGCTTACGCTTTGTGTATTGGGACATTGCGGTTTTTAACCCATGACCCCCTCTGCAACGACCCCAGACTCTCCCATGTCAATCAACACAGCGAAAGGAAAGACTAACGCTGAACAACACTTTACGCGAAGGCTGGCTACCGTTGACAACACAGTCGTCGTTTTTGTTAGAGAAACAATACAAGGTGGCCCTTCCATTCTTCAGGCTTCACCAACCAAACTCGGGCAGGTGGGCGCCATCTTAACCGGGTCAAAACCTTGATACATTGATTCATGCAGTTGTTGAGGTCTGTTCAATCAGTACATTCGACGTTCAAACTTCAAAGGATATTCTCTTCCCGGTGCATATTCCTTTTTGACGGCCAAAAGAGCTCGACCGTCTTCGCAGCGTCGGCAAGGTCCCAAGCTCAAGCTACAGCACATGCGTTTAAACCAGCCTCCCCACAAGATGTGATAAGCAAGACGGCTGGACGATTCTCGCATGTTCTAAACGTGCACAGTGATAGTTCCTCGAACAAGTCATTGGGCAGGATTTTCCGTCTCCGCTTGAGCGAAGACTGTTAGACGGTCTAGTATCCAGCTTGTATACATGTACGTATTGTAATCCTTATGTAATTGTTGGTCCTATATATAATAGAGATATGTGGAGGCTTTGCCCCACGCAACCCTAAAATCAAACTTGGTATCAGAGCCTTCCCCTGCCCGCCGCCGCCACCTCCTAGCCGATCGCCGCCGCCTCCTAGCCGATCGCCGCCATGGCCCTCTCCAGCCATGTCAACTCGCTCGCTGCACCTCCAGTAGCTACCGCTCCTGCTCCCCTCGCTCCCGCCGTCAGCCCCATTGGTGTACGTCTCGAGGGCGCGAACTTTCCGCTCTGGCGCATGCTCGCGTTCACAAATCTCTCCGGCGCCTCTCTTCACGGCTACCTCGACGGCTCCACAAAAGCTCCGGGGAAACGATCCTAGAAGGAACGGGCACTGCGGCTCGCACCGTTCCAAACCCCGAGTATCTGAGGTGGTGGACGCAGGATCAGAAGGTCCTTGGGTTGCTCGTCTCCTCCATGGCGGAGGGGGTCGCCATGCAGCTTATAAACTGCAAGACTGCGGCTGCGGCGTGGGCTGCCATCCACGCCATGTACAGCGCGCAGAACGCTGCCGGGATCCGGCACACACGACGCCAAATCCAGGCGTTGAGGAAGAACGACATATCGGCAAGCGAGTATATGAACAAGGTGCGGGCTTTGGCCGACACCATGGCCGCTGCCGGGTCGCCGCTGCGCGATGACGAGATCATCAATTATATGCTCACCGGTCTGGGGTCGGCTTACAACCCCATCGCCGCCTCCCTCTCGGTCGTGGCAGCTTCGGTGAGTGTCCCTGCGTTTTATTCCATGGTTCTGAACTATGAGGCCCTTCAGCTGTCGCAGCAGGCTGAAACCGAGGAGTGGTCCTCTTCGGCTAACGTCGCATCACGGCCGGTCTACACCAACAATCCCGGCCGCATGCAGGACTACGGGCACCCGAGCGGTGGCCCGAGTGGTGGTCGCCCGCCGGCGGGAATCCTCCGCACGGCCAGGGGCAGGGCGGCAATGGCCGCAACGGAGGTGGAGGCGGCAATGGCCGCAACGGAGGTGGAGGCGGCAACGGCCGCAAATGGCGCCCTAAGTGCCAACTCTGCAAGAACTGGGGGCATGAGGCAACAGCTTGCCGCAAGTTCTTGGATCGTGATGATCGCAACACCAACCCCTCCGGCAACATGGCATCCACCTCCTCCAACGATCAACCTCACTGGCACATGGACACTGGAGCTACGGATCACCTGACGAGTGATCTGGAACGACTCCACGTCTACGAGCGCTATGGCGGGAAGGATCACGTGCAAGTGGCTAATGGTGCAGGTTTGTCTATTTCGCATATTGGTCATTCGCATTTAGCCGGTTCATCTCTCCGTTTGAACAATGTCCTTCATGTTCCGCGTATTAGCAAGCATCTCTTGTCAGTTTATCGTCTTGTCTCCGATAATGATGTTTTCGTTGAATTTCATCGTGATTTCTTCCTTGTTAAGGACAAGGCCACGCGGAGAACTCTTCTTCAAGGCAGTAGCCATGGTGGGCTCTACCCCATTCCTTTCCATCGGGCATCGTCTTCGTCACCTCGCCATGCGTCATCCAGCATCACCACGTCGTCCCGGTGGCATCAGCGTCTCGGTCATCCCGCGAATAATGTAGTTCAGTCTATAGTCAAACAAAACAATCTAAGTGTTCTTCAGACAATCAGTCTTTAGTTTGTGATGCTTGTCAGTGTGCTAAAAGTCGTCAATTATCGTATCATGCCTCTCATCGTGTTTCTACTATGCCTCTTGAATTAATTCACTCCGATGTTTGGGGGCCGGCTATTTCCTCTTCCGGGGGGTATAAGTACTATGTTAGTTTTATTGACGACTATTCCCGTTTTTGTTGGATTTATCTCCTCAAGCACAAATCTGATGTTGAGCAAGTTTTCTATGCTTTCCAGCTCATGTTGAGCGTCTTTTGAACACTAAGATTAAAACCGTCCAGTCGGATTGGGGCGGAGAGTACCATAAGCTACATCGCTATTTTCAGCGCGCTGGCATATCTCACCGTGTGTCTTGTCCTCACACTTCTCAGCAGAATGGCATCGCTGAACGTAAACATCGACATTTGGTCGAAACGGGTCTTGCTCTACTTGCCCATTCGTCTCTCCCACTACGGTTTTGGGATGAAGCTTTTCTCACCGCCTGCTATCTTATTAACCGTATGCCTACTCCTGTTCTTCGTAGTGACACACCCCTCCATCGGCTTCTCAAGGTGGAACCGAATTACTCGTTCCTACGAACGTTTGGATGCGCGTGCTGGCCTAGCCTGCGTAAATACAATACACACAAGTTGGCTTTCCGTTCTAAAATGTGTATTTTCTTAGGATATAGTCCTATGCATAAGGGGTATAAGTGTTTAGACCGCACCACTGGACGTAATTATATATCTCGTGATGTCATCTTTGATGAATCTGTTTTTCCTTATTCCACTCCCGGTGTCACCGTTGCTGTGTCCACCTTGAGGCTGCTATCTCGTTTCCATCGGATGAACCGGCTACGGATGTACCTAGGCGAAATTACGACCTGTCTTATTTGTCCATGACCTGCCTATTCCAGGGATGCTCCATCTGTGCAGGATTCCACGCTGTCGATCGACGTGCATGGCGAGGCGGCGATCAACGTGCATGCTCGCACGGATCCCGCTGCGTCGGCCTCCCGCGCCTCGTCTCCGCTTGCTGGGCCGAATTCGGCTACCTCGGCTCCATCTGGTGGGCTGGATCAGCGCCCGCGTCGCCAACTCAGCCTGCGTCGCCACTCGCCGGGACGTCTCCATCCCCGGCCGCGACGCCTTCGGCTGAGTCTCCAGCGCCTCCGTCTCCACCACCCGCACGTGATCACTCGATGGTCACACGGCTACGTGATGGTACTCGGCGTGAAAAGAAGCTCACTGATGGGACGGTGCGCTACGATCCCCGACGGCGTGCTTTCTTTGCGACACCCACGTCGCATCGTGATGCTCTTCAGGAGCCTGCCTGGCATAGGGCAATGTCGGAGGAGTTCGCTGCTCTTCGCCACACCAATACCTGGGTTCTGGTTCCGCGGCCACCCGGTGTAAACATTGTGGGCAGCAAGTGGGTCTTTAAGACCAAGCAACGTCCCGATGGTTCTGTTGACAAATACAAGGCTCGTCTGGTTGCTCGAGGATTCACTCAGCAGCGCGCATTGACTATGGTGAGACGTTTAGTCCAGTTGTGAAGTCGGCCACAGTTCGCCTAGTGCTCTCTCTTGCGGTCTCTCGTGGATGGACTCTCCGGCAGATTGATGTCAGCAATGCTTTTCTCCATGGCTTCTTATCTGAGGATGTTTATATGCAGCAACCACCAGGTTTTGAGGATGATCAGTATCCCTCTTATGTGTGCAAGCTGCAGCGAGCTCTCTATGGTCTCAAACAGTCTCCTCGTGCCTGGTATGCTCGGTTGAGTACTCTGCTTTCACAGCTTGGCTTTGTCGCGTCCAAGGCTGACACATCTCTGTTCATCTTCTCTCGTGATGGAGTTCAGATTTTTATGCTCGTTTATGTTGATGACATAGTGATTGCCGGTTCGAGCTCAGGAGCAGTTGATGGTCTTGTTCGCTCTCTCTCGGAGAAGTTTCCTATTAAGGATCTTGGTCCTCTTGCATATTTTCTTGGTCTAGAAGCGTCCTGCAATTCAGGGGGCATGGTTCTCAATCAACGCAAGTATGCTCTTGATCTTCTTCATAGAGTAAGCATGGAGAATTGTAAGTCCACTCCTACACCGCTAGCCACCACCGATCGCCTCACTCGGGAGACAGGGATACTTTTGGGTACCGATGATGCTTTCCGGTATCGAAGTGTTGTGGGAGGTTTGCAGTATTTGACACTTACCCGCCCTGATTTGTCCTTTGCTGTGAACAAAGTATGCCAGTTTCTTTCGCAGCCCACTGATGTTCATTGGGAAGCAGTTAAGCGAATCTTACGATATGTCAAAGGGACACTGGATACAGGACTGCAGTTTCGTAGGTCATCTCTCACCGGTGTTAGTATTTTCACCGATGCTGATTGGGCGGGATGTCCTGATGATCGCCGCTCCACTAGCGGATTTGCTGTGTTTGTTGGACCGAACCTAATCTCTTGGAGTTCGAAGAAACAGCCTACCGTCTCGAGATCTAGTACCGAGGCAGAATACAAGGCGTTGGCAAATGGAGCTGCTGAAGCTATATGGGTGGAATCCTTACTCCAGGAGCTTGGAGTTTCTCAGCAGCGCACTCCCATTCTATGGTGTGATAATCTTGGGGCTACATATCTGACGGCTAACCCAGTCTTTCATGCACGGACGAAGCACATTGAGATTGATTTTCATTTTGTGCGAGAGCGCGTTGCTTCTGGATGTCTTGACGTCAGATTTATCTCTACTAATGACCAACTGGCTGATGTGTTCACTAAACCAGCCACTCGACAGATGCTAGACCGATTCCAATCCAATCTGAATTTGTATGTAATAGTAGTTCAGATTGAGGGGGAGTGTTAGACGGTCTAGTATCCAGCTTGTATACGTGTACGTATTGTAATCCGTATGTAATTGTTGGTCCTATATATAATAGAGATATGTGGAGGCTTTGCCCCACGCAACTCTAAAATCAAACTAAGACAGCTTTGTATTGTACGTACATTTGTAACGACGATCAGCAACGTATAACACGACTCAACTTTACAGATTACAGGGTGACGACGCTTACAAGCTCCTCATGCTCAAATATTTTGTACAGATACCCACCCCTCCAGTAGCCGTTCTGTCTCTGATAATCCGAGGGGGGTAAGTTCACCGTCTGGAACCTGAATCTTTCTCTTCCTCTGCGGCAATAATTCCAAAAACTGCCAGAGAAAACAAAAACTCAGCGGCTGTAACGAAAAATGATCCATCTGTATGTAAGCGGAGAAAATGTTCCTCGAGGAAAATGATACCTTCTATTGGACCTATGTTCAGGGCTCGTATGTTCGCTATCATCAGAATGGTCACTTGTAAATTCCCACGAGAAGAATGTCGTATAGGATCTTGGTGTTTCCGGGAATGTTGCAGTCTCCTGTTAAAACATGTGTATTGTCAGAACTGCAGTCTACTGACATTGTTAACAGTTGAACTAGTCTGAATATGCATGGTTGAGTTTCTTAGGCAAGAAAAGTCTGTAATATGGTTGGAGCGTTGGTGTAAGATTGTAAGTCACGTCTTCAAATTCTTAGTTTCCAGGTGGGGATGCATATGACTAGCTTGCTATTTTTATAACCTGAGAAGCAGCCTGCTGGTTCTGGTCCGTATGCCAAAAATCGGAGGTATCATGAGCTTGCGCTTCCCACCTGTTGGCAGTATCAGACACCATCACACCACACGGTTCAGAAAAATAAAAGATTATTTGGCATACAGTTAATTTCAGATTTCTGAAAGTACCAACGAGCATGGGTGGTACGCCACCACCACCGCGGATCCCCTGCTGAAGCCCTCGGAGGATCTGTGAAACGAAAATGAGGTTTAAGCCCAGATCGACGATCACAACCTGGTCAGAGTAAACTCCGCCTGCCTGTCTGCACTGAACTTGTACTGTATTTTGCAGGTATCATGAGCTTGTAGCTGCTGTCGAACACCGTCCCGTCGGGGAACCTTGCGGTGTAGTGTATCTAACAAACAACCAACCGTGCAGACAAAGCAGACTTTAGACTTAAAATCATCAGAGAACGCAACGATCCATCAATGCAGCTGCGATAAAAAGAGTGTCGTGTGGGCAGGGCACTGACAGTGATGAGCTGAATGGAGCTGGGGTGAGGCCCTTTTTATCTAAAAACAGTGATGAGCTCGCCGCGCTTGGGCTGCGCGGTGCCGACGGCGACGTCGCAGTACCCGAGGCCGGACTTGGCGAAGTCCATGTCGCAGAGCTTCTCCCTGACGGTCGCGAAGTACTCCATGCGCGTCGCGCGGGCGTCGCCGGCCGGGCACAGCAGCGCGGCGGACGCCAGGAACCCCACGCCCAGCGCGAGCACCCACCCAAGTGCATATGCAGTGGGGCACATGCACCCGGAAACCCCATATCAGTCAGTCACACGCAAAAGCCATTTAACCAACGTTTTTTTCCTACGCTGTCCACACTATAAATCCAGCCACCACCCCGGTTACTGCTCTACTCGTGCATCCGATCCCCAGTGCGAGTGTCTCTTTCGTGCCATTTGTGAAGAGCGCACAGCTCAGAGCTCTGGGCATCGGGGACTGGGGCTCTTCGCGTAGGGCGACCAAGGAAGAAGTGCAGCGCTTCATTCACGAGGGAGCGATCGATTGCAGCGCTGCGCTCTTCACAGTAATGGCCGGCGGCGCCGCTCCCTCGAGCTCCTTTGCGCTCCTCGCTTCTCTCATTTCCGCTGCTTTCTTCTTCGATGCCGGTGAGGCTGGGGCGGCGCACAAGGTGGTCGACCCGGAGTGGCATCAAGCCACCGCGACCTGGTACGGCAGCGCCGACGGCGACGGCAGTGACGGTAAGCTTTTCGCGTCTGCTACCCTTTCACCGTGACTCTCACATCCTTGGTCAAGAGCATGCAAGTTTAAGGTTAAGCAGAGCCGCAGCCGTCGTCGGTCGTCACTCCGCCATTGATGTCTCGAGGGTGTTGCTCTCTTGTTCGATGATTTACCTTAAGACTAGGACGTGATAGACTGATAACCACATTGGATCCGCATCGTGTGGTTACAGATTTTCTGTAGGGAAATACTTCTAGCCGTTAGCACATTTTTGGCGGCACCTCGGCGCCTAGGCACGAGGAATTTTAGCGGGGCCAACAGCAGGATAGCGTGCCCAGCAGGGAATAGGCGCCTTGTATGCCAATGTAGCCGGCACGAGAGCGTGGTGCCGAAGGCCGTGGTGGCCGGCTCCTCAACTTGCTTATTTTACTACTGGTAACCAGTTCTTATCCACCCTTTCTAGAAAATAATCCACCCACACTGTCAGTACAAAAACTGAAGATCGAGTTAATAATATTTGAACCATTGTCAGCTCGATGTCCAAGGTGCACGAGTCTGAGATCTGACAATACTGACTTAGTTCCTTACTTACCGCAATGTTGTGTAGACGTATCAGCAGCATTCACACTCAGTTATTAGCACTGGCCTAGCTTAATTAACGCAGCCACGCATGATTCTTGTCTTACAGTTAACGCAACCTGACGATGGATCCACATGCAGCTCACGTCCTTGATATGTAAATGCAGCCATTTGCATCTGTCCCTCCAATGTACCTTTGCCGTTTGGCCAGTGCTGTTACCAGATCTGACCACCCAGAGCCAGGATCGACGTTTCTTCTCGAGATTAACTTCTTCCTCTTCGAGGACCACGGCCGATCGCACGTGCATGCATGTCCTCCTGTTTTTGTCTATGTGTAAAACTCGAGCTGTAATCTTTATGCATGGATTGGATTGTGTAATGAAAATATACTGGTGGCGTTTGCAGGCGGCGCTTGCGGGTACGGGACGCTGGTGGACGTGGTTCCAATGAAGGCCCGGGTGGGCGCGGTGAGCCCCGTGCTGTTCAAGGGCGGCGAGGGGTGCGGCGCCTGCTACAAGGTGAGGTGCCTCGACCGCAGCGTCTGCTCGCGCCGCGCCGTGACCGTCATCGTCACCGACGAGTGCCCCGGCGGGTACTGCTCCTCCGGCCGCACCCACTTCGACCTCAGCGGCGCCGCCTTCGGCAGGCTGGCCGTCGCCGGCCACGGCGGGCAGCTCCGCAACCGAGGCGAGATCTCGGTCGTCTTCCGCAGGTGAGCGTCGATCGGCGACATGCAACTTGCTCAATTTCCCATTTCATTACCATTTCCCATCTCCTCCAGTATTTTTTTACTAAATGGCCCTTAATCAAACTTAACGCTAATTGTGACCCTTCGAATAACTTTCAGCCACATATGGCTCTTCCCCTAAAACGCCATAGTTTAAGGCGTTCTTAAAATATCAGAGGCTCCGAAAATCTCAGAAAATGTCATATACTTAGGCGTATCCTGAACAAAAAAACGCGAAAATTTCTAAGTCATTTGGGAAAAGCCATTTGATATGGCGTTTTTAGACTCAGAGGCTCTGAAAATCTTAGAATTCTGAGATTCTCAGAGCCTCTGTGATTGGAAAACGTCACACCAGATGACGTATTCTGATATTTTCAGAGTCTGAAAACGCCACATCAAATGGCTTTTTCAAATGACTTAGAAATTTTCGCGTTTTTCTGACCTCGGGATACGCCTAAGTATATGGCGTTTTCTGAGATTTCGAGAGCCTCCGATATTTTCAGAACGCCTAAGTTTGTGGCGTTTTATGTGGAGGGCCATATGTGGTTGAAAATTATTCGAAGGGTCACAATTAACGTTAAGTTTGATTAAGGGTCATTTAGTAAAAAAATACTCTCCTCCAAGAGGACATGCAACTGCTCGGCGTGAAGGTTCATCATTGGTCTGACAGTTGCTAGCAGACAGCAAATATCTAGCACTACCTGCCGTCTGACGGTTTAACCACTTGAACTCTGTCAAAAGAGTATCTGCGCATGCAGTGCTGTATTTTTTTCCCGGCCGCACCTGTACGGGCGGGGTAGAGTAGAAACAAAAGGTCGTCAAATGTTTTTTTTCTTTTCTTTATCTAAAAAAAAAATCGGGGTTCACCGCGCACATGCCTTTGCAGCCTGCAGCAGTTGGATCTTGGGCGTGCCTTCTCGTCCCCGATCGACGGCTTCTCCATTCACACTACCCTAGCGAGTAGCGACCAGATGGCCGGCCGCACACTTGTTTGCACGCCAAGGCTGCAGATTTGCTCACACTGGCATGTTCATATATAGTGTTCGTGTGATGGAATAAACAGTTACAGTTTGACGGGGCGTGCGTCTGGTTATTTCAGGACGGCGTGCAAGTACCGGGGCAAGAACATCGCGTTCCGCGTGGTGGAGGGCTCGACCAGCTTCTGGCTCTCGCTTCTGGTGGAGTTCGAGGACGGCGACGGCGACATTGGATCCATGCAGCTAAAGCAGGTAAACAAAAAGCTCCCTAGTCGCCGAGTCTCTGCCATTGCCGTAGGCTGTAGGTACAATCAAAACCGATCGACAGAATAATGCAAGAGCAATTCATCGCATGCATGTGAATATATGATCACGGATCCCTCCTTTTGCATGTGACTGGAGGGAGAAGGTTGGGGGACATGGGAAATTAATGGTCGTTTAGGCAAAGCATGGGACGCAAGTTGGTCTTGGTCCCTGTTCTAGCTTCGTCCATTGCCGAATTGCATTTGCACGGGGATGGTACCTAATGGTAGAGCTGCGTCCAGCTAAAAACACAAAAGATAACTATCAGCTACCTGGGTATATAAGATGTTCTTGATCTATCATTCCTACGTAGTACAATTGTTTTACAGCAACAGGTAATCATCCCATTGGCCGGGCCGGTTGATTCTTCCGGAGGAAATGATCATGATTCTCTGTCCAAATGGTTCCAACTTCCAAGCGGCATACACCGGCCTCTAGCTATCTCCGGACAGCTAGCTAGCATTTGAATTGAAAGCCGTAATAGCGTTCCATTCATTCTTCCAGAATATTCGAACCTTACGGGGCCCTAAAGAGTGAATATGCGATGCCCTTTTTTTGCCGTGTCCCCTACTTTTCTAATGATGCTAATTGCTACCCTTTTGACACGGCGTATTCCGAATGGGGACTAAGATGAATGTGTCCACATGCATCTGGTCTCATTCTCACAATCTCAAATCAACCCTATTGGTAGGCGGTGGATTACGTGGTCTCATTTTGGAGTATCAGACCAGTCATCGTCCCCGCAGCAATAACATTCCAATTTGTGAAGAAAGTTTGTTATGTAGCGAAAATATTTCATTTTCGAGTCTTGCACGCGTTCTAATTCTACGACAGAAATTTCATTTTTTCGTCTAAGTCACTAAATTACAATTTCTACGCAGGCAAACTCGGCACAGTGGCAGGACATGAAACACATCTGGGGTGCCACATGGAGCCTCACGCCAGGCCCACTTGTGGGGCCGTTCTCCGTGAGGCTTACAACGCTGACTACCAAGAAGACCCTATCGGCTCAGGACGTCATCCCTAAGAACTGGACTCCCAAGGCCACCTATACATCTCGTCTCAACTTCGCATAGAACACACGGGGCTCAACTTTCACCAGCCAGCCCTGCCAGTCACTTGGGCTAGTAGTAGAGTCCTGTAGCCTTGTGTTGATTTGTTTGTTGTTGTGTGTCTAGTTTGGTGTCTTATATTGGTTTGTGATAGTGCTTAAAGACTGCCTACTAGCCATCTCCAAAGTGGAGAGAGTGCGTAATAATAACGGGTTCCCGTAGCAGCCGTGAGTGAAGTGTGGGTCCAACAATGCTCATAGAGTGTTCCTTTATATAGCCTTTTCCCATGTGTACTTGTTTGTCTATTTTGAATGAACGTCGCACCACGATTTACCTAGGTATTGGTACATGACTTGTACCATGTTCATTGTGCATATTTCAGTCTTTTCATGTTTCTTGTACACTATAAAGTGACATGTATATATTGTTGATTTTCACTATGCACTATACTGATATGGTTTAAATTTTGTTGCTGTTGTTTATTCTCCATTGGCTGCGGCCTACAAAGTTTCAGTTGTGAAGCTAAGTGGCATATTTAATAGAAAATCTATCGATTCATAAGAAGGCCGATGTTATTGCAACATTCACCTGACATCTGTACGTATAATATCCGTGGAAGTGCATTTAAGCATTAGAGAGGGATATCTTGTAATATTTTGCAAAATAGAAACAATTTCACAAAGAGAGAAATCATCATAATGAGTATCATGAGCTTGAGAAGTAAAAAATTTCACAAGACACTCATTAAGAGTTGCGTGCTGAGTATCAACATTGTTTCATTGAATTATAGTTACAATTCATAACCTCATTAAAGATGCTCCAGCGATGGCATGGTTTTCTGTGTTTTCATCCTCGGGCTCATGTTCCTCCTTTCAGACGATGGAAAATATCACGTAATATGTAGGTCCATTTTTAGGATGTCGCCGATTCCCCGCTCCAAGCCGTCAGCGTTCTGACGTCATCATCAACGCGAATAGGATACAAAATATGATCCCTCTGAGAGTTCGCACTTATCCGTCTCCTGTAGTTCAGTAGTAAATCGTCGTCCAGGACTAAGTTATTACTGGATCTGGATCTAATGGGAGAGGACACCTCAAAACCCACTAGGTTCAGGATCAATCAGGAGGGGGGAGGGGCACCTCCACAACTCCAATCAGTGGAAGGAGGGGCTGCCTCTCCGCTACTTTATATAGGGGAGGGAGGATGGGGTTGGGTGCAGCCCTCCCCTAGGGCTGGCCGCCACCTTGCCTTGTCCCCAAAGGGAAGGGGGGATGTGTCCCCCACATGGGCCATGTGGCCAAATTATGCCACCCTACTGGCGGGGGGGGGGGGGGGGGGGGGGGGAGGGGGGGTGAGCCCATGGGGGGCTTAGCCACATCCCATGATGGTCCTAGGGGCCCATACAGCTGCACCCAAGTGGCCCTGGGACCCCTCCCGACACTTTTCCCCTCTTTCGCTGCTCATTTGCTTTTCTTGGGACCATTTCGGTACATAGGAACTCTTCCGGTTTCCTTTACGAATATTTTGATGTCAATAGAAACTATTTTTGTGACTCTGGAACATCTCATGTCCGCATATTTAATTTTTGGAACACTTCCCAAATCTCCCCGAATACATTTCGATCACTAGAGAACTATTCCGCGTAACTATTTCTCATGTTTCCAGCCATCAACTTGTTCAACTAATTGAAGTAGACTTAAGCGTGTGACCCTACATGTTCGATAACAAGTGGACATGACTCGTAACACCTTCCGGTCAATAACCAATAGCGGAGCCGTAGGCGCCCATGTTGATTCCCACAGTTATGCGACTGAGCTCGAGTGAACCTGTTAGTTCCCGCACATGGTTCCCATTGTTTCGCGATACTAAACATACCCGAGGTGAGATGTTCCGATATATGTGTGAAGCAACTCTGGATCACGATATCTTGTTATCCTCCTTACCGGTTTGTTTCCTTGTTCTCGTTCCCGTATTTTGGTATCCCATGATTACATCATGCTGTGTCTGCGCAGACGGTGATGGATACCGTCATACCGAGAGGGCTCTGGATGTATCTCTGCATCGTCAAAGGAGCAATTCCCCGTCTTGGATCATTAAGTACAACACACTTTTTTTTGGATCATTAAGTCCCTAAACTTTTCACGTAACTATATCTATTTCAACATATTAAATATATATTGAACATTTATTCTGTATGTAAGAATATCTATTTCAACATATTGAACATTTTACATCCAAAACATTTGTTTGTATATTAAACATATATTGAACATTTAATTTATACGCAAGAAATCTAATTCAACGTATTAAACTTTTTTACAATCAAAACGTTCTTTTGTATGAAAATAATAGTAGGGAAAATTTACCTATGAATGGGCCACGGCAAAAGCCCAGTCGGCGGCCTTTTGGACAAAAAATGACTTTTTTTGTCAAAACTTCAACACAAAATAACATTACTAAAAAATAATTGAAAAATAGCCCTTCTATCTTACGTGACTATATGTCATGCTCAGTGGCATGACGCCCAGACCAAAAGGTCATGCTCAATATCTAGCCAAGAGAGTCATGATCATGGCGTTCAACCATGCTATAGAACATGACGTTCTATACCACGGAATAGCCATGACAGTGTGACACCCTGGGGCACAACCGCACAACGTCATGAGAAATGATTGATTTTGATACTAGTATATTTTAGATAAGGTTATGATGAATTTTAAAAGTAAGGATAATTTTTCGGAAAGTGTCTTTTGCTCCTGTTCACCAGTGCTCCTGCTACTTAAAAAAAGTTCGAAAATCGTATTTCCGGGTTTCAAAAAATTGTGATTTTTTTTTTGTATGTAGGTAATGGTGTATGCAGGAGTCAAAAATCTGCACTCTAATTTTTTTTTCTAAATCCAGACCGAGGTGGCTCCAATCGAGAAAGGTGGGAGGTCCTTTAGCGGCGCGACATCCTTGCACCCGTCTATGTAGGAGCTACATGGGCTGTTGTAAAATGCGGCCCAATAGAAAAGGTACCATTTTTAGTAAATTTTATCATATTTGTTAGGTACTACTCCCTCCGATCCCATTTAAGTGTCGCCATGTGTGTACAAATTAATACGGGCGGGTAGCTCACTTTTCATGAAAAAAATTTAGGATCAAATGGAGTATTTATTTATAAAGGCTATTTTAACACCATGAAAAATAGAAGAATGATTTTTTAAATCTAAACATTAAAGAAACTATTTTTTCAAAATCTATTTTTTTAAATTGAATGATTTTTGAAATTTGAATTTTTGCCAACTATGAAAACAGAACATTTTCAAAATATGTTTTTTTTAAATCAAAACATTTTTTTAAAATGTTATCATTTTTCAAAAATATTTTTTAAAAGACTAAAATGTAAAAGGAAAAACGAAAACCAGAAAAAGATAAAGAAAATAAAACGAAAAAAAGAAATAACAGAAAAACACAACGCGCTATTGGGCCGGCAGGGGTGTGTGGCGCGAACCTCACGCGACGCAACCCGGGGGGGGGGGAGGGGCAAATAGGATTTCCGAGAAAGGACGCTTCAACCAAAAGTAACATACACCAGGCCTGCCGCCCGATCATTTCGCCGGCCCAACCAACACTCGCGACCGGTCTCCTCCTCTTTCTCTCTTAGGGCTCATTTGATTCAAAATAATTGCAAAAGATTTGTGCAGGGATGAATCGTATAGGAAATTTTCCTATCTTAGGTCTTCTTTGATTTGTAGGAATGGGAAATCAAAGGAATAGGAAAGATAAAGGAACCCAAAAGGATGACAGGTGAAAACCTGGCCTCGTTCCTTGTGCACATGAATCAAAAAATGAGGTCTGAGTGGGTTTTTTTCGTCTATGTTTTGCCTTGAAACTGAGCTCGGTAGGAAAAATTCCTTTGGGTTTCCTTTCCCTGTTCCTGTGAATCAAACGACTGAACAGTGGCATCGGAAGGAAAACTTCCTATCCTTTACTATTCGTACGTAATTCCTCTAAATCAAAGGAGCCCATCGTTTGATTTGTAGGATTGGATACTAGAGGAAAAATTCCTATACGAATCATTGTACTACTTTCCGTATGAAATCTAACATTCACTCTAGCTCATTTTACAATTTCTTTGGTGGAATCAAACAAATTGTCGGGGATGTGACCCCGGGTACCCCAAAGTGTTGGTCTAACCGAGTTACTAAAAGAGGTAACAGCAATTAAATAGATAAGAAATAAGAGAAAAAGCTAAAGAAGCAAACTGGGCCGAGATACTTACCTCGGAGCAGGCCGAGTTGTCCTCAACTCGGATAGGGCTGCTGTCCAGTCCGAGTCAAAACTCACCTCGATGGGCCAGCTCTCCCTGCAGCCTCGGCTGAGCCCGAGTCACCCAGCAAACCTTGGACAGGCCGAATCAACCTCCAGACTCGGATGGGCCGAATCAAAGCTACCCGGGTTATGACTGGACCGAATTCTCCAGTGGACCAGGCTACCAGACCTCTGCCTTGGCTGGACCGAGTTCCAGGGGCAACTCGACTGGGCCGGCCCATTTCTGTTAACTCGGGGAGCCAGGTCAACCAGAACCCAGTTGGGCCGCTCCTTGCCTCGGTAGTGAGCTCCAGGCCGGTTCGAGTGGGCTAGGCCGATGTGCCTCGGTGAGGATGGACCGTGATCTTCGACCGGGATGTCACCAGCTGAGATCGCTGCACTCGGCTGGACCGTGGCGTGCGCATCGCTATAGGTTGCCGTCTCTCGCCTCGGGCCAGGCCGGTGTTGGACAAACCGAGTTGTCTGAAACTCGGACGGACTCTTTTACACAATCTCGGACGGGCTCCTTTGCACTACCTCGGCTGGCCGACGTATCGGACTATCGCTGCCTTGGTGCAGCATCGTTCGTTACTCGGACCAACCAGATGCTGCCTCAAAGACCGGATCATACTCAACCGAGTCATCGTACTGCTCCCACGACCGAGATACCCAGCATCCCCTCGACTGGATCATCTACACCGGCGCCGGATCATCCCTAACCGGATCATCTCCGTCGATGCCGGGACAGCCTTATCCGGATCATCACAAATATCTTCGGGAGAGGATAAGAAGAGGACGTGGAGATTCGGAGGACAACAGCTAGAAGACAAAGGCAAGGACGGCATCTCCCGGAGATGCCGGAGACAGAATCTAGAGGACAAAGAAGCCCATCCCTTCGGAGTCAACTCTGCTACAGTGCGTGAACAGTGTAGGTGTGGGCCCACCCTTGTCCCCTGGTCTCTCTTTTTATAAAGAGCACCAGGGGGAGAGCTCACGAGAGAGCACGCACAGCCCCTGGGCTCTTTCTTCTTCCTCTTGCTCACTGCAGCCTCCTTCTTCCTCTAGGCAGAGAAGACCTCATGGAGGCAAATCTTGCTCAGCTCGAGGAGCACTTGTAGCCCACCGTATACAGAGAAGAGAATACACCAAGTAGGCTAGTGCTGCAGTAGGGGTTTTACCTCCTCACGAGGGCCCCGAAGCAGGGTACATCGTGTGTGCTTTGTGTTCTTGGTTGATCGTTCTTGTTCTTGTAGTGTTCTTCGTGTGTTCTTCGTGTGCGGTTCCACCGCGCAATCCCTCCCCGAATCCACAAGCACCCGTACGGCCCCAGAATAAGCCACCCCGTGGCATCTGCGTGATTCCCACCACGACACAAATTTTGATGCATGCAAAATCTTATAAGATTGAGGTGTACATGACATTGGAATACTAGGATTTTTCTATTCCTATGATTTTACTATCTACGAATTAAGGAGGCCCTTTTTTTCTTCTTGCCCCAGGGCCCAAAAATGTGTGGACCGGCCCTGCCGGCGCGCCGCACACCGCCAGGAAGCCCGCTGCCGTCGGCGTCGCACTTGCACCCTAGTTCCAAAGCTAGGAGCAGGTACAGCACGTGGGACGAGCACCAAGCGCAGAGCGTGTATCTCCGCTCCGCTTCAATCATCCGATCCCCGGCCCCACTCGTCCACGCTACACACTCCATAGACCCGGTCCGTAGACCGGGCACTCCATCCAACCAACCGAACGCCCAAATAGTTCCGGACGTGCAGCTTTAACGCCGTCCATCCATCGCCACCGTTGATCACCCCTGACACGAGGCCGCGTATCTCGAGGCCAGCAGGCGGGGCCCACTCTCCACCCTCTCTTAAACCCCAGGCGTACAGAGGACGCCAACCAAACCAAAGGGCGAGTGACTCCGCAGCGGCGTGACTGCGCAAGCGGGAGAGGACGACGAGCGCGCCGCCGTCTCCCCAAACCCAGTAAGCCCCACACCTCCCGTCCTCCCTCCCCCCAGAACCTTCTAGAACTTCCTCGAACCCTCACGCGCTCTCGCCTCACCGGGGCCGCCGCTTGATTTGGTCCCGATGCGTGGTGGTGGGCTGTTCGCTCGGTAGGGTTCATGCTAATCGAGTTAGGGTTGGTTAACTGCGCCCGATCGTGCGCGCTGCGTTGTACGTACGGCCTTCGATTTCGCTTCGATTGCGTGCCCGATTCCCCTTTTGTGCGCTCATCTGCGGCGATTGATTCGGTCCCCCATTTTGGGGGGTTTGGTCTGGGGTTTCTGAATCGGATGGCTCCGTGCGGACGCCCAGCGCTGGGCAGGTGTCTTCTAGAAATTTCCGTTACCGGAGGGTTCCCGCAGCGTGTTCCCGTAGAGGGAAGGCCGATTTTCCGCAATGCGGGTTGCTTTCTACTTCGATCTGGTCCTGGTTCTGAACTCCTCGACATCGTTTTTTGGGGGTGAGTTGTTCGATCTGGTCTCTCCGCGTCGTTTCGAAATGGTCGATTCGTTCGGCTCCTGCGGGTGGTTTTCTGCCCTCCTGTGCGCTTGTTTGAACAAATTTCCTTTACTATATATCTGGGAATTTGTTCGGCCATTTCTGCATGTATAACTGCGACAGAGTCGTGGTATGTGCGCTGTCAGTTGGTTTATTCAGGCATCGGCGCTATATCTCTTGTGTTTCTGTTGTTACCCTCATTCGTCAGTTGTTTAGGTGGGTTTTGTTGTGCTGTTGGTCCGTTTATGGATTTTAGGACTCGCGTGGTCGCGTGGCAGCATTGGTGGTTTTAGGTTGTTGCTTGGATTCGTTTTGACTTGTGCCGATTGTTCCTGTTGCTAACTCTAGGAATCCGGGAGGCTAAAGCCTCTCTTTACTGATCCTGGTCATTCTGTTCACGTTTCGATATGATATATATATCCCTGTTGATTATAATTTCCATTAAACACCTGAATAACATTCGGTTTGGCAAGTAGTGTACCCTCAAATGCGTTATGATCATGCTACTGTTGTGACCCTACATGTTGTTTCTGTGCTGCGTGTGGGTTCTTCAAGGACACTGTTTATGTACTATCATGCTGTTACACACATTTTGTACCGAATTCATGATCAGGCACCAAAAACATTGTGTTTAGCGGTTCATTATACCATGTCTTTAATTTTGTTTGCCTGCCATAAGCTGGGGTCTCTACTTCATTTTGTACAGACACAACCTTGTAAGAAAATAAGACAGTATTTCAGACTCAAACTGAACATTGCCCTGTTTATTCATGTTTTCCAAAGTAGTTCTCTTGTTTAATTAGTATCTTAAGATGAATTGCATTGTACATGTGAATCGGTACTGTGTTATGTATTTTTGAAATTTCACCGTTTGTTTTTAAGGTTCTCAATTGTTTCTTGTATTGATAAACGTAAGCGCTGGATTTCATGTTTTCCCTTTCTATTTGACATACACTCTTGATATTCTTTTATTGAGCATGTTCTAACGTATTGTACTTGGATCTTCTTTCAGGGGTGTCCTCACCATGGATACTACCAGTTCACTGACTTCAACAAGTGATGATGGGACAAGTGCACTCAATGCATTGCTTGATGCTTTCAGTTGTGCCTTTTCACTTGAAGATATAGCTGATGCATACTGCAGAGCAAAAGGTGACGTCAACAAAGCTGGGGATTTCTTAACCGACCTTCAGCTTTCAATGCCCCAGGATAATGAAGTTGTCCCAAGTGTTGAGAGGAATCCTCCAAGGTTAGCAAGGCAGTTGAAGAAAATCATATGGACAACTCAAACCAAACAAGAACTCTTTCCTGTATCGAGAAAGCAGCTGAAGAAAGCCATGTGGAGACTTCAAGTCCAACAAGAACACGGAAAAGTTGCAGAAGTCTAGTGCTTCATTTGGCACTGTATCCAGCATGTTAGGAAAAGGATCTGCCCGGGCTACTAAAATTCCTGCCAATAGAGCATCAGAAAAAGAAAAGCCTCTGAAGGTTGAACTGCCAGAGTACATGCGAGAAGATCTGAAAACAGATGAATCTGATTCCGCAGCCAGGAGAGAGACTTTGAATAACAGAGATGTCGAGGAATTCCTATTTTCTATGTTTGGAGAAGGATTTAAGCTCAGCATGGAAGTGATCCGTGATGTGCTAGGTAAACATTTTTGTGCTATGCAAAGTCATTTTACCCACAATTTGTATTTTGAAGCCACATGCAATGTGCTAACTGCTGACTGTTTCTGCAGGCAGCTGTGGATATGATATCAAGAAGGTAATGACGGATCATTGTTGTGAAGATTATGCATTTTTTATTTGTTTTGATTGTCATTATTGGAGCAGAGGGATTTAGTGTTCATGCCTTAAGGTAGACAGCTTCATGTTTTCTCTTGGCATGATAGTAGAACTGTGCTATTTTATGCAGAGCATGGAGGAATTGATGTCATTTTCTGCAAAAGATCTGGGCAAAAAACCAGTGAACGGACATATTGCGGTACAAGTAAGTGTCTCATTGGCTTTATTTGAACTTTGTAGTCTCTATTGAGCTTTCTTTCTATAGAGCTGGTTGATTTCTCTGCTCTTACAGCTGAAATCTGGTTAAGGACTGATTGCTTGTTATGCATTGATGCACGCCATTACCCATTGTTCAGAGTTTCTATGCTGAAATTTGACACAGGCTTTAGTTGTTCCCTTTTACCATATCAATTTTTCATTTCTTTGCTGATGCATTTTTGATAGACTGTACTCTGCATTGTAAGATCAAAGCTATCAGCCAACTTGATTGGTCCTATGATGGTAGTTTCGAATGGTAATTGAGTACCCTATTACTACCACTTGGTTGTCTGTTCGACTGCTAGTGTAGATTTTTCTGATAGGAAATTATGTTCTACTAGCAAGGAAGGATGCAGTTTTTGCTTGTTAAACATGCTATATGGATTTGAATGATATTGAGCCCGAATATATTTCTTTTGCAGGACATGGCAGTTGAATCCTCCTTTTCCAAGGGAAGCTGCGTAGGATCACAATCCACATCTAGGTTTGTTCCTCTCTTTTATTGTTGTTTTATTCCTATCTTTCCATATTGAATGTGACATTTATTTTGCTCATTTGTCATTTCTTTTTGTGTGGATGATGACAGGGCCCATTCTTTGCGAGAGGATAAACATAACCCAAGATCACAGATTACTCCAGGAGAGTTGCTAGCATCAATGTTCACTGCACCTGAAAGATGTGAGGAGGAACCAAAAGGAAGGCGGTATGAATTGGTTACGAGTCGGAGGAGATTCCCAGATCAGAAGCCAGTATTAAAAGCTCTTGAGGACATTTCACCATCCTCTACAGATCTTCCAGTGAAAATTATCCCATGTAGCAAAGGTACACTGTTTATGCTTGGACTTCCTTTGTCGTAAATCTCTGTTAAATGATACACTTTTTGAGGAATATACTTAGCATAAAGTTGCATCTGAAATGTTAGTTAATCCTGTAAAGACAGTATGTATTGACAGTTTGACACAGAACTCCACAAGACCTCTAAAGATGTCAGATACACCAACTACTGTGTACTAAATTTTTCATTACTCTGATAAGAGTTCTGATCAGCGAAGCATACGTAGTAAATGTTATATTCTGTGCATGGTTTTTAAAGGCGGTAAGACGTCCTAAGGTATTCTACCCCCGCTCTAACGCCTAAGCGGGTCCTAAGGTGTTCTACCCCGCACTGACGCCTAAAACTTAAAGCGGGCAAATTTCCAAGGGGCTGCCAGGCGCCTTATCGCCTAAGCGTCCTAAGGCGGATGCCGTAATTACCATTATTCTGTGTACTCTTAATGCATATCTTGAAGCCATCTTTAATTTTGAGTTCTTGGCCATAATGCTAAACTACATTCACATCTTTGTTAATGAATATATGCGGCAGGATTCTGTTCACACGTACTTCGTTTGACAATGCATGGTAGAAAAGTTATAATTAGCTCCTTGCTGATTAATATTCAAGTGTGACAGACAAAATGACTCATCAAGCTTTTTCTATTGCATCCTTAAATGGTCGATATATGTTTGGACTTTGGAATGACATGTGCATGCATCTTACTCTTGATGCGTTATGGACTTTAATATAGTATTGCAATGGCATTTCCAGGAAACGAGCTGTTAGGTGATTAAAGTGCTTTGCGGATTGATACTGTTGTTACCAGATCTGGGAGTTGTAATATGGCTAGTTTTGTTTGGCTGAAATATAGTCTAAGTTACGAATTTACAAATTAACTGTTACTGCTAAACATGAAGCCTGTAGTATCAGATTCTAGGTTGTTGCTATTGCCTCATGTACAATGTTCATTAGATCATGTCATCATACATTCACAAAGCTCTTATCATTTGTGTATTTGACTATATGCAGAACCAGTTGTGCGCGATGAGGATGATTACCAGAACTACCGTAAGGCTGCAAAGCAGCACTGGGATATGATGAAGCAGTACTATGAGAAGGTAAGGGGTGCTTCATGATGATTTTTTTTAGGCAAATAGATGCTGCCTTTTTTCACCTATACTGAAGATACTACGCTAATTTTCCAGGCTGTTGATGCTTTTAATGAGGGTAACCAGACAGAAGTCAAGTATCTTCTTCAGGAAGTAAGTGTTAATCTTCTTTTAGGGTGTGGGATAATGATTGTCGATTTATGTTAAATAATCGCTTCTGGAAGGCAGAGTCGACAGGATAGTACATATAACTGTAGGTTGTTTGATCCTGGGGTCGTCTGTATATTTCTCGAGAAAATAACTCTGATGTATTATTTCCTTTATCTTCTGTGCGAATTTATTTTCTATACAGAATTTTTCTATAATTGTATCTGCAGTTGATGTGATGGTCAGTTGGAGCGATTAACATAATTTGACGAAACTGTTGTAAGTTTGAAGTACTAAATGATTATTTTTGTGGTCTTTGAAGGGGAAGAACTATTATAGGATGGCTCGATTATCTGAAGAAAAATCTTCTGGGGAGATCACCAAGTCCAAGTAAGTGCATCTTTTTTCCATATCGGCTCAAATTTATTTGATTATAGTTGTGTTAATTGAATCCTTGAGTCCGAATTGATGGGATCAACTTTTTGGTCTTTCTGCAGACAAGAGTCAAAAAATGAGTTGTGTCTTGATCTACGCTCACAAGATGCTGCAAATGTCGCAAATCTTCTGAGACTCCATCTTATACAGTTGGCTAACATCCCATGTAATGAGTTTGGTGCATGATTTTTTGAGTTTCTGGACTTCTTTTGATAGGAGTAATTTGATTTACCTTATTTTTGCAGCTTTTGAGAACTTGCGAGTTATTATTGGTGTTGATGACGGCACTTTCAAGATGGGACAAAGAAAAAGAAAGGTGCTTTTCAAGATATCTGTCTAACTGATTTTTAATTCTGAGTGTACACTCTAGCTGCCGCTTAGCTGCATGCATGGTTCAGAAATAAATCTCTGGAGTTCTAACTGATTTTCATTTTGAGTGTACATCCGTTCTATAAAAAGTACTGATATATTAACAAAAATTTCTTCAGACTAATACCAGTATCTAGGTGTTTATTTTAATATACAATGCTTCTGATTATTTCTTCATTTCACCTTTGCTAATTGGGCTGTGTATTTTTCAAATTTCTCCAATTGGGCTTCCATGCCAACTCATCAGTCAAGCTAATGACCAGATTAAGCAAAAAAATGGCATAGAAAGTGTTTTTAATCTTATTAGTATAAGATGGGAGAACTTTAAATGTTTCTATTTATAGGTCAGGTAACGTACAGATGTACATTAATCATTGTGGAATACATAAATTTGCAGAACCATGCTGGTGTATGCTTTGTGCTTGTAATACTCTTGCTTACACTGTTTCTTTTCCCACATGATTTACGAAGTTCTGTCTTATCCTTGCTGGTGTATTCATCAAGATTGAACGGAAGATTGTGCAAAGTTTATTTGTGCACTCTTCATGACGATTTTTGTATACTTGGGTCTTTCGGTCGTGGTTGTATTGGAGTGTTTGTTTGGGAAATGTTTTTGAATATAGTGTCACGAGCTTTGTTAGGTCTGATAATTCATTCTGGTGGGTCATGTTGAAATGTTTGCAAATACTGCTCTTCCATGATGAGGTGGTTTAAACATTTTTCATACTTTCCATGTTGAAATTGAAATTATATAGACGATAGGGTTGGAATGGCCTTTTTTGTGTGGGGATGGTTGGAATGGGATTTGACTGGTGTAGAGCATGTTTACAAAACGACGTCTTCCCAGAGCTACACTTAATTTAGATGGTATTTTGTGTCTTCACTTGATAAATTTGAATGATCACAGGTGGAGAAGTTTCTGGAGAAGAAATTAGTACAGTGGACTGAAGATGAGGCCAATCCTGGGACCATTCTGATTCCTATTAATCAGGTGAAAGACCAGCAGTGTGTAGGTTGATGTACAAAGGTCGTGTGACACACAACTGACAGAAGATATTCATAGCTGCTGCCACGTTTTGAATCTAGGTGTTTTGTGGTCACTTTGGGATATGAAAGATGGAAGTTTGCATTCTTTGTGTTACACATAACAGATATTTTCAGCCTATTTGCTACTCTGGCGGTAGCCTAAAAGAACTTCGATGATCTGGCCGAATGTTGTAGTTTCAGTCTTATGTCTTGAAATGTTGTTCCAATGCTTTCTGTGTATGATTGCCGCAGCATGGTGACTTGATCTGATCTGTCGGAGAGTTAACATTTCAGAGACATATGTGAGGTTTCCTTTCACCAAATGCACCCTGTCTGTTCTTTGCCAGGATTCCATGGGTTCCTGTTAGTGATGAGGCATGTCTGAGACTTTCCTGGATTACATGGAGCTGTTGCTCACTTATGATCGCAACTCTTTCTCGCATAGGCCGGAAACTTGGTTACCGGTACATGACCTCTTTTACTATGTACACCAGACGCTATATCTACAGAAGGTGCGAAATATCTGCTTCAGAGATCAGAACAAGAGCAGACATAGTGCTACGAATACAAAGAGGAAGAACAACAACTGATGCAGAGACCTCTCCACCTCCATGTGATGCCGTCTCAGCCTAGGGCTCATGTTTTGCAGGGCGGCCGGGTGGTATGGGCTGGAGTAGTACGCGCTCGGCGCCGGCACTTGGCCACGGAACACCCAGGGGAGCACCGCCATTGCCATCCCTCCGAGAACCCCACCGGCCGTCGAGTGCGTTGCATTCGTGCCGCGGCCGAACGGCGGAGGGTATAGCATGTCGACCCGCGTGGCACCGGCATGGTGATGCGCTTGACCAGTTGAACGAGTCGGCGAATCAAGTTCTGTGCTCACATGCTGGTGGCCACCGCCACCGCTGATTAGCGCACTCTCCTGCTCGACGGCCTCCCGGTGCACGGTCGGCCGGCGCGGAATGGCCGGCTGTGGCCATGGCTTATCGGACCGACTGCCGCCACGGCCGTAGAGCGGCACGAGCGAGTCCAGCGTGAGCGGGCCCTTGCACACAGGGCACGGCCGCCTCGTCGAGGTGCTGCCGTCGTCGGCGTTGCGGCGCAGCCACTCGTAAATGCAAGGCCAGCAGTAGAGATGGCCGCAGCGGGTGACCACGGGCTCCACGGCGAAGTCCAGGCAGATGTTGCAGTCGAAGCAGCAGCCTCCGCGTGCTGCCGCCGACGGCACGTCCCCGCTGATTCTCTTGGCCGGATCACTGCTGGACATGTCACTAGCACCTGCCGTGCTAACCTGATTCATCTTGCACCTTCAGTTCGCGGCGCTGCAAGAAGAACCAAAAGGTCGGGGATTATTATAAACAAACGGCAGAAGGAAAATAATCAGCAAGAGGAGAGATAGACAGAGATAAGAAGCAAGCCCACTGAACAAACTCTCACCAATCATCGATAATTCAAGGTAGGTCATGAAACCGTCGTGAATCCGACTAGAGCAAGACAACTAACGGGACGGGCAGAGCAAGCCACGCAATCGCACATTTGTGGCGGTGCCGTCCGGGTTCATGTGCAGATGCTGTCAGAAGGTGACAAGGCTGTCAGTGTCACTAAACCCCAAAAGCGATAGATGCTACAACCGCAAGAAAAGGAGCCATGGGATTGATTGGCCCAGACAGGAGAAGTTTCAGGATATATTCAGTCGTGGTCAGTCTATCCAAATTTCAGAGGGCCCCGTCCCGTGCTAAACAAGGTACTACTACTCCTCAAGATAACAATAATAGAAAACGTCACGTAATGCACTAGAGCTCCATGTTTCCATAGCAGTACGCGACAGTTATAATCAGACACGAGCAGCATGTTGTTGGACATTCAACTAGCTGTAAACTACTACCACTGTCCCAATTTATAGGACGTTTTGAAAATAGTCTGCTAGAACGTCTTATAATTTGAGACAGGCAGTACTATTTTATCATTTGCAATTATGTTTTGCCCAACTTGGACAGTGTAAGTCAAGACCTGAACTTGACAGCCTGCAGTTAACTGTAGAAGAAAGCAGGGAAGAAAGCAACTTGCACTTCTAATCTGCTTTTGAGCGGATTAACGTGCGGCCTAGCTCCTAGACTTGACTTTGGATAAGGTCGCCAGATCACTGAAACACTGACCTGGTGTTATCCTTGTTTTCTTTAGGACAAGACCAAGGAGACAGCATAACCAATGGTAGGAAGGAGAACCCTATCATTGTCATCATGATATTGCTAACTTGGCAATAAAAAATGTGCTGCAATTATTTTCTGGAGGCTTAAGTTGCGCATCAATTTCTTTCTACAGGCCGGATAATAATCCTAAAGCGGCGATAAAGCGTGGTGGTGCTGATATGGAACACAATAATCTATGGCCGAGCATACTCTCAACGGGACTGAACACAGCAATGCACTCGTTTTCAGGCAATACCTAGTGATCAGCGAAGACAAGAACAATAACAATTAACAAAGGGGAATGCACTGGTTCTAACTTGTGATAGGATGTATTTCGGCCAACAACTTGCATCCTTTTCCCGTTGCATCATAGGGGTCCCTACCGTAGAGACACGGACGACCGTGTGCAGTTTCATTTCCTTTTCCTAATTATTATGCATTGACTGAGTAGAGCTCCAGGCACGTTGTTTATATAGTGGTTCAACTAAGTATTTTGTGGCTATTAAGAAGGCTGTTGGCATTATCAGGTACAGATGATGAACAGTGTACAATATGATCAACCAACAACTATCTTAAATTCCTATTGGCTCCCAAATTAAGCAAGTTTAGTGGGAAAACCATATGTTGTTATACTGTAAATTGTTTATCCATCCTCTTGTTTTAAAGGCTAGAAACTCCCACATTAACTGGAAGAGAGAAGAGAAAGAGCGGGTGTAGATTAATCTAATCTAATGAACATTTACAATACTATAAGAAATACAAAGCACAACAACAGCCTTGACTGAATCCACGGACCTCAGGGAAGCCAAGAACACAATACTATAAGAAATACAAAGCACAACAACAGCCTTGACTGAATCCACGGACCTCAGGGAAGCCAAGAACACAATACTATAAGAAATACAAAGCACAACAACAGCCTTGACTGAATCCACGGACCTCAGGGAAGCCAAGAACAACAAGACTACTGGCACGATTTAGCAGTATAGTATACTTGGTAACACTGATAATATGGTAACAACGACTCGGGAAGAAGAAAGCTGCAAACCCACATCATGGAATATAACATGAAGTTAGTATCAAAGGAACCACTGGACGTACCTGCAGCAGCAGCAGCAGCAGCGCGGGCCGGGCCGCCTGGATGTCCGCCTCCCGTTCTCTCTGGGAGCTCTGCGCGAAGGAGCCTTGGGTTGGGGAACGGGGACCGGAATCAGTAACTGGCGTATATATAGGCAGAGAAGGAGAGAAGACTGGAGAGAGGCACCGTCGACGTCAGACGCAGATGCGTGTGAACTGTGAAGAAAAGGTAATCGCGAGGGCGTGGAACGGCGGGGCATAGACAGACCTAACCTAAGCGGGAAGTCGCCGGCTTCCTGTGCTGGGAGGCGTCGAGAGTCAAGGGGAGCAGAGAGGTGGTTGCTCTCCCGTGGGTGCTACACGGAAAAGTTGGCCGGAAAACAGCAATGTTCAGCCGTTTTTGGCAGTACGTCCGTCACGAATGTTCTCGGTAGGCTGCCCGCCCCTGCATAACGAACAGACAGACATAGTAGCACGTAATAAGATCGAGATTCAGCCGTTTGTTGCTATATATGCCAAGGCCTGATCTCATCTGATCAGTCACCTCTCTCGCGTAGTGCCGAGAGATGATTGGTACCAGATCAACCTCCGAGCTTTGCCATCATCATTCATTTGCTCCACGTTACGATCGAGTACCCGTGCAACGGAATCAGCTAGCACGCGTAGCGCCATGGCAGCTGCTCACGACACCAAACGCACGCGCAGTTCAGCTCCCCACGACGGACGTGCGCTTCATCGGAATCATCAAGTTGCACTTGCAGCTCGGTGGTGCTACCGCTGCCGCCGCTAACTGCCTGGCGTGCATTCCTGGCAACTCCGTCGTACGTAGCTGTGAGTGCCTTTCTCGGCTGCGTTTGCAGGTTTTCTGCCGCAATCATCTTAATCAAGTCATCATTGCTTTCACCGACTAACGGCTTATTACAAACTTTTGTCTTCACGCCTACTCTTGGCGCCCTTGATCACAAGACTCACAAGGATACAGTATCAGATTACCAGAATTGACAGCAACCTAATAGCATCTCCAAAAGCAGCGCTATATAAGCAGCAACGCACAAAAAACCGCCAATTTAGCACGCGCGGAGCTAAAAACGGTGCTCCAGCAGGGGCTCTATAAGCCAGCGCCCTGCAAAAACCGTCCAGCGTGCTGGACGAAGCTGGACATTTTTCACCATATTTGGAGTGTGGCGGCCAGCACGCTGGGCAAAATTGGAGCCAACGCGCGAAAGAAACTGCCATGGAAACTTCCGCTCCGCAGCTCGCACGTCCCGGGCGAGGCCGCCGCCGGCCCCTGCTCTCTCCCCCGCCGCCGACCGAGCTCGCCGCCGCCACCCTGCAGGTCGCCGCCGCCGGCGGGCCGCCCACCGCCGGAGTTAGGCCGCCCGCCGCCGGTATTTGGCCGAGCGCCGGCCGAGAGCTCGCCCGCCCCGCCCCGAGCTCGCCTGGCCGCCCCGCCCCTCGCACGGCCGCCCCTGAGCTCGCCCGCCCCGCCCCGCCGGAATCACGCCAGAATCGGCCGGCGGCCATGGCGGTGGTGGTGGAGGACGACTCCAGGGATCCAATTGCCTTTTTCAAAAAATTCGTAGGGTCGTTTTCGTAACATTTATGGACCTGTTTGTTATACTACTGCAGGTTGCGCGCTGTATTTTAGTGCGTCTGCTAAACTGATGCGATTCGCGCACTATATTTTAGCGCGTCTGGTGAAGCAAAACACCCGACCGGCGTGCTAAAACTCTATTTTGGCGCTGTAATTTTTTTTAGGGCGCCGACGCGTAGTGCGTCTATTGGAGATGCTCTAAGCAAAGAGAGGAGGAAGGCGTTTCCATCTGACCAGCCTGGACTAGTGGGCCAGCATACTTCCGAGCAAAACAGGGACACGGGTCAAGACACCGAGAACGCGCACAGCCCAAAAAATAAATAAAAAGAATCTCTCTAAAAAAAGAGAGCAATCTATGGATGCAGGAACACATCAACCACCGTCATTGACAACACCATGATTTCGAGAAAATATTTTCCAAAAGCGACGCCATCTTCAAGAGAACGACCAGTGAGCGCTGTCGTCGCCGAATCCAACAAAGTCGAATCATCAGTTTTCACTCTGGATAGAAAGTACTCCCTCCGGTCCATATTAAGTGTCTGTGGCAATTTAACTTAACAAGCACAATTTTCTAGCTGTGGTAGCGACACATATTATGGATCGAAGGTAGTACGAAAATTCTCCACACAATGCATTCAATAAGGAATCAGTGCGAAAACACCGCATTGCAAGATACAACCAATAGAAGACAACCTTGGTTTTTCACCAGGAGCTCGAGACCCGATACTTTGCGAGCACCACCAAACCGTATTCACCATGTGTTGCTGCCCCCATACCAAGGCGATCCACCATATCTCTAGCTTTGAATCTAGAGACATCAGTTCCCGCACATTATTGTGAGGTGGATGTCGCCACATGCCCACGAACATGCTGAGAAGCACCAGTCATCACTTGCCGCCATCTAGAACACCCGTTAAGGTCATGGTTGCCGCCAAGAGCTGACGAAGGGCCAAGCTAGCAGCTTCTTCACACCGACCTCACCGGACCTTGATGGAAACATGCGGCAACGCTTCAGATTGCTTCCTTGCATAAGACACCAAAGCAAATTTTCGATGTCGACGCCTTGAGACTTTGACGTCTGATTTGGCCCTAGATGCAATCGATCAGGACGACAACGGGGGAACCAATATGAGGCAAACAACATCCAATTCATGGTGGCTGAATCTCCCGAGCAACGCTGCCCGATGTCTTTAGGAGAACTGCTCCGCCAGGGCGCACAACCAATCGACATGGTGCGCCGCCAAACTCAGCCCCACGATCCGCTAAAACCACATGACCCAAAGGTTTCTTCAATGCCACAAGAGAGCTCTTGCGCCCAAAGGGCCGAATCGACCGGAGACAGGAGGCCGCCGCCGTGTTGAGACGGAGCCGACGGCGACGGCGGTCGAGAGAAGCCTTGGACGGATTTCTCTTTGCGGCTGATCTAATCGCCTCTTGAGTCACCCTTCTGTGCGACTCGGGAGGCAGTTTTCCTCTCCAATCTATCTTAGTCTACTACGAGCATGTTTGCATGACTAGTGGTGAAGCCAAAAGGATAATGTAGGATAGGCTAAAAACCTAAGAACATAGTTTCAGGAGGCAAAACTGTGAGTTTATGATGGATTTTTAGAACTTAGATGCTCAAGTGGTTGTGCATCTATGACGTAAGGCCTTAGGTTGTTAGAGCATCTCCAATAGGTGATGTAAAATAGGACCCAACAAACGGCTTGATGTAAATTTGACATCACCAAAATGGTGGTTTTTAGATCACTAAAAAGTCCAACTCCAACAACTACCCTAAAATAAATCAGCTTTTCGGGCATGAGTGGTCCAACAGCTGCCATAAAATAGGGTCGCCGTTTGGTGGCCGCCTGGGTCGCCTTCTTGGACCGCGTCGAGGCCGCCACCGGTCTCGAGTTGCATGCGTCCTTGGGGGCGGAGCCGCCTCATGCCTTCATTTCCAGGGCCTCTACCTGCTCTGCTCGGCCACGGTGGTTGCCCGTGGAGGCGCAAACCCACCACGCCAAGCACTGTCGACGATGGCGGTGACGGGAGAGACGGGAGGGGTCGCGTCGATGGCGGGAATGGGGCCAGGGACGAGCATGACATCGTCTAGGAGGGTGGGCATGGTCAACCTAGCGGCGGATTGCCGGCAGGTGGGCGAACGCGGGCGGCGCGGGGACGGGGAGCAGCGATCTGAAGTTTTCGATCCGCGGTTACCCTCGCGTGCGTGGTTTCTCGTTTTTGGCATGACCCCAAATGATCTATATTTAGATCATAAGGGATCTATTTACATCGCGATGTAAAAAATTTGGGCCAAAATTTATATCACAGGCAGCTGTTAGAGGCTATGTTTGCCCCTGGTGATCTAAAAAACGATTAAAACCAATTTTACATCACCTATTGAAAGTGCTCTTACATGATCCAGTTTAGCTTCATTCTAAAATTTCACTTCCCATTTCATCATCAACACTGGTTGAGTTTACCTTCATTCTAATAATTTTGTTCTTCTCTTTTCATCATCAACAATGGTTGAGGCATATATTTGATAATTTCTTGCTGAAGATGGAGGATAGGCTACCCTATCAAAACTTAGTTGGTAAATTCGCCCATGTGCATGGCACGGCTGGGGAGTTTTCTAAGTCTGGTCATAGTGGGGAGTAATTTAGACTACTATATCTGTCCTAGTTTTCTGGGCACAATCCAAAAAATATGCAGTTCTAACCCCTCCACCTTCTAGGTGTATTAGCATTTAATTCCCTCTCAATTAGTTGCTGGTTGTCTCTCTCCACCAATGAATCCAAAATTTTAGCCCCAATTGTCTAGCACCTTGGGCCCAAAGATTTGCCAATTGAGCCCTAAAAACTGGGACGGAGGGAGTAGTAATATGCATATGTTACTAGTCTATTTTACTACCTTATTCGTTTATTATTTTGTAGATAGACTCATTTTTACATTGTGAAGTATTATGTGATGGTAACTATATATGTTACTCCATTTGTCCTTCTCTTAATTAATTGCGTGCCACATCGTCTTATTTTATCTATGTTAATTAATCCCACTATGGGTAGTCTATTTTCGTTGCCCCCGAGCATATGGGAAGAAACATGACATGTCCCCCAGCCCTTATGCCCATTTGCTTAATCTTCTATTTTCTTTTATAGTCAACGGCAATATAATAATTTGTGAATATAATTGAACAACAATTTGAATGCAATTTTTCAAATAAAAATATTTTCAAACTAAATACAACATTTTGAGACATACTAAATAGATAAAACAAACATCACACCACATGTTAGCTCTCACACATGGTACAAAAAACATAGGTTCAATCACAAAATATGTAAGCTACTGCTACTAGTTTCCAACATGAGTTCACGTGTGCATCTCCGTCAAAAAAAATCTCATGGTTGATGATGTGACTCAACTAGAGGGCTCATGAAAAAAAAAAGGACTCAGCTGGATATGGGCCTGCATTTGTCGACACTCGCTGAACCGTCGCCCTTGCCATGACCCAGGGCCGAGCCTGGAGATAGCTATGGTTCCCCGAGAATTCGGTGCATGGCCGCTGGTGGCTCTGCCGAAGCCTCGACCTTTGGTTGGTTTTTAGACTCGAGAGCGAAACTGGCGGACGAAGCTACGATGTGAGAACCGAGGACGCAGGCCAGAGCAAACGGACACCCCGAGATTCGGATCTGAATCCGCCGCTCGTCTTCACGCCACAGCGAGAAGGAAGATCGATGGTGCACGGGACGCTGGAGGTGCTGCTCGTCGGGGCCAAGGGCCTCGAGAACACCGATTACCTTTGTACGTAGGCATCAACTTAATCTCTGGGACCCTAATCTTTAAGATACCGATTGTGGTCCATTCTGTTTTCCTTCGATCGGGACGTTGATGTTTGGACTATTTATCGCCTTGCTAATCTTTATTGATCGATCTGTTAGGCGTCTTAAATCACTGTTTGGATCGGCCCTATGAGATGCCTGCATTCCTCCTCTCTCCCCGAAACCTCCTCCTCTCTCCCCGCGCGCTAGGGTTCCCGTCCGCCGGCGGCGGCCCATCCCCGGCCCAGCCCCCACCTCTCCCCTCTCGCGCGTGTCCGCCGGCCCCACGCGGCGGCGGCGCGCGCCCTCCTCGCGCCTCCCTTCCCGTCCTTTTCTTGTCCTCCTCCCGTCGCCGCCGTCGGCAGAGGCCGCCGGGTGCGGCCCGCGCGGCGCCGGCGGCGGCCTGTCCCTCCCCGCGCCGGGATGGGTGGAGGCGTGGCTCTGCCTCTCTGGCGTCGGTGGTCCTCAGCCGGCGGCGGCTCGGTTTTGGCCGGGAGGCGGTGTGGCGGCGGTGAGCTTCGGCGGCGCGGCTACGCATGTTCTTCTCGGCTGCCGGAGGTGAGCGTAGCGGCGTTGCCAGTTGGTGGTGCGGGTGGCTAGGGTTCCGCCGGGGCCCTGCAGGCCCAGATCTGGGCCCTTTTGGGCCCGATCTGGGTCAGTGTGGGCCCAAGCTCGACCCGGCTACCCGGTTTGATTGAGTTTCGATGCTTGTGACGGAGTGGCGGCGACAACAGCACGTCTTCTGCAGCGTGGCGCCGGGAGCTTCGCGGACCCTTTTTGGGTCCGGCCGGGCCTTTGGTGCCGATCTTGAGGGTAGCAGCGGCGTCGGCCTACGTGCAGCAGCGTGGTGGCGGAGACTTCACGGACCCTTTCAGGGGCCGGCCGGGCTTGCCCAGCCTGGTGTGTCTCTGCTACCGCGTCCGGTCGGCACCCGCCGATGTCGGTGGAGGTAGTCCTCCAGGTGGCTGTGCTGCAGCCGCCCTCCGGCTCCAATGTGGCTTGGTATGCTCCTGCGTGCTGCGTCCGGTCGGTTACCGTCTATGGCGGTGGAGGTCGATCCCTCCCACGTGGTTGTGGTACTGCAGCTTTGTCTATGGCGGGTCTCTCTCGGTTCGACCGGTCGTGCTGCGCTTACATGGTGATACGACAATGGCGACCTCAATTCCGTGGTGGCGTTTGTTGATGGGTGGCAAGTTGGGTGGAGCACGTCGGACTGTCCAGGGATGTGGTTTTTTCGAGGTCGGGAGAAATCCTTGTCATTTGACACCGACGCGGTGATGCTTGTGAGTGTCGCTGTTCCTTCCTGAAGGGCGTCGGGTGTACCTCTTCCCCACTACCTGTAGCGTACCGGGGGAAACCCTAGGACTAGTCCGGACAGCAGCAGCGTCGTCGCTGTTTTCCTTCTTGGAGGTGTTGTTTGGTACGCGGCGATTCAGTGTGCTAGGATAGTGGTGGGACTTTGCCGGAGAGAGCGCAGCGGTTGCGGGTCGCCTTTGTTTTCGTTGATCCGCCAATGTCGGCTTTCTTTTCTTTTCCTTTTCTCTTTCTTTTCTTTTGGGCGTGACTGTACTGTTTTGCCCCAGCAGTGGCCTCAAAACTTTTATCGGGTGGTTGCTATTATTATAGTGGGGCGAAAGCCTATTTCTTCAGATGCCTGCATTTGTGCGGAAATGGCATCGTGGATTTATATATAGGCTGATACAATAATCAGCATAGGCTTAGAAATGCCGTCCTGCCTGCCATGTGTGGAATTTTTTGCACGCTAGCAAATGTTTTGATGCATGATCTATTGGTTATTTTCCCATCAGTTGCTTGAAGATTCTGCTGATAAGTTTGTTTTAATTCCGACAAATCATCCGCAGGGAACATGGACCCATACGCAATTCTCAAATGCCGCTCGCAGGAGCAGAGGAGCAGTATTGCATCAGGTGGATATGCTCTTTCGATTCACTTTCCTCTGTTGTACTTATATATTTCCAAGATTACCTTTTCATTTTGTGCATGGGAAAACAAATAGGTCCAATTTGTGGCTCTAACGATCTAGTGAGATTGAATAGTACACTTGTTTCATACAGAAAATAAAAACAGATTTCATTATGGCAACATATTATCTGTTTCGACAAAGATAGCAGGCTGTCTTGAAGAGCCACCAAAGTTTTCTCTACATTTTTATTTATTTTAAAAGCAGTCGATCCTGCCCCCAGATTAGATAGATAAGAGTTATGTACATAGTTACAAGACGAGCCAAAGGGACTCGAAGAAAGGAAGATCAATGATTACAAAGAGAGGACCTAAGCTGCGTCTCCCGGATCCTGAGTGTGGGCGAAAGCCCTCTACTGAATCTCCTCCCTGACAAGATGCGCCACCATGATCGGTTGGAGGGTCGCATTTCTGAAAATTCTCCTATTTCTTACCTTCCAAAATCCCCACACGGCGTAAATGAAAGCCCTGCTAGCCTCGTGCCTCTTCTCTTTCGGAATCCCTCCTCATAAGAGTATCATCCCCCAAGGTGCCATTCCATTCGAATATCTTCTCCCGAACCGCGGACGTGTTGCTGCAGTCCAAAAATATGTGTTGTACCGTCTCGGGGTGAAATCTGCAAAGCTTGCAAATGGGATCATGCTGCCATCCTCGAATGGCCAAATTATCCGCCGTTAGGATCTTTCCATGAAGTACCAACCAAGAACATAAGTGACACTTTGGCTCCGCATGCACCTCCAAATTTTTGCGGCCTTGAAGGGCGGTAATGCTCCCTCGAACTGGCAGCGGTACGCTGATGCCTTGAAGGGCGGGAAAGCTTTCTCTACATTTTTTATCAGAATGTAAACATCGTTTGTACTGCTATGTGTAAATTACTGTATGTGGCATGCTAGATGCTGGTAGTAACATGTCTGAGCTCCGAAGAGTAATATCCATGACACGTAAAACAAAATTATGCATGATGCAAGTGAATCAATAGTTTAGCAATAAGGGAAAAAAAGTAAGTGCATGTCGTTCCTTGTCTAAAGAATAGTTTATTCTCAAACATTTTAAATGATTAACAGTTCCTTGTCTAAAGAATAAAGGTTTCTTGTTATTGGCTCATGTCGTTCCTTCCGAGTGCAGATATTAGTTCTCTATGTGTTATGTGATGCTAAATTGCATATGTCATGCAGGCAAAGGGAGTAACCCTGAGTGGAACGAAAGCTTTGTTTTCACCGTGTCAGACCGAGCTACAGACATGTTGATCAAGCTTATGGACAGCGATTCGGGCACAGCGGACGATTTCGTTGGAGAAGCAACGTACGCACATCTTGCATCCATGTCTGTTCTACAATTACTTCAGTCTTGAAGTTGATGTCTTACTTCTGGCACCTGTATTTATGTTGCTTTGCAAATTGCAGCGATTTTATGGACAGAAAAAACTTAGTGTCACATTCAACTGGTTCTTGCAGGATTCCACTGGAGGCTGTTTATACGGAAGGGAGCATTCCACCAACAGCTTATAATGTTGTCAAAGGTGAACACTACTGTGGAGCAATCAAAGTTGGTCTCACATTCACTCCTGAGGTAGATTCTAAAATGCTGCCTCCCCATTTATATTTTTACTGAATTCTTGAATCTGGTCTTAACTCCAACTATTTCTTTTTATAATTATAAATGCCTTTTGTTAGTGATGCCAAGAGAAATTGATCCGTTACTCTGGTGGGTGCATAACGTCAAACCACTAAGATTCCCATTCTGATTATAAGTCAGTGAATGGTGACAAAATGGCCCTTTTCTAAGACTTTAGCACAAAATGAACTACATATGCAATTTTCTTTACAATCCGACCCCCTTTTTTGGTATGACGCCCTGGGGTAGGGCGCCATGGTACATTGCACATCCCGGTTAGGGCGCCATGATTGCAAAACTCAAAGCTGATGCATTTCGTATTGAAGTTTCAGACAAGGGTCAGTCCTATCTATTTTCATGCGAATGGTACCACTCTCTAGCAGGATGCCAGTACTAGTGCACGCATATCCTCAAGCTAGCAGAGTTAATCGCTTGATTTTCATGTAACCTTTTTATTTTTGGCTTTGGCCACGATCTGTCTTTGCTCCTTCTTTATCAATATAAAAGGCAAATCTTTTGCCTTGTTTCAAAAAAAGTGCACGCATATCCTTATAACAGTAGGTGCCTAAGTTTTGGCATCCATGATTCAACTGATGCAGATAATGATAAGTTCCTATGTTGTAGGTCTAGTTCATAACTGAACATAGCATAGCTACATAAGCACCAACAGTATCACTTGAAAAAAAACTTGCCATCCTCGGCAAGAGGTATTGGTTTATGTGGTTTCTGATGATAACTGGTAAACTCATAGTCCAATAATTTGTTTAGATGCAATCGTATACACCAGTGTGATTCAGCTGGAGTAGTAAAACTAATTAGAGCTTTCCCCGAAATATGGTGAATAAATCTTTTTTTTTTGACTGAAATGCAGTCGGAGCTGCTTCTCATTTATCAATAGAAGAAAGGCTGATAGCCAAAATGACTCGGTTTATAAGGGAAACCAGGCCAGAAAACCGTACAACAACTAGCAAACTAGCACAACAACAGCACGCGCCGAAGCACGGCACAACAACAACACCACAACAACTACAACAACACCACCAATCAGCTCACAGAACCCTCCCTGCTGAGCATCCAGCCATAAGGCGAGGAGGCAAAGCACAAAGCATCGATGACCGTGTCGCCGGCGTTGCAACATCCAGGACGCACCCACTCTTCAGGACCGCTCCGGCAAGTTCACACCATATAGCCCAGGAGAGAAGGCAGGCCGAGAGAGGACCTAGCCTCGGCAAGTGGAAGGCGCCAGATTGGAACTGAGCTAAGGGGTTGTCGTCGCGACACTGCAATGCAGGTACATAGCGCCCTTCGATACTCCACGTCCTGGACGGAGACCGGCATCGTCCCAGCACTGCACACCATGGCTGAGGATCTCTGAGTACCAAAACAACACCTTCAAGAAGGAGAGCGCCGACTCACGACGCTTGCTGCCCAGACAGCGAAGGCCCTGGAGTTTCCTCCGACACTCAGAAGGGGTGCGGTTCCCTCGACGCCCTCCAGGGAGGGATGACGACGCCCACAGGCGTAGCCGCGTCGATGCCGACTCTGCCGGCAAGGATTTATCCCGAACCGCATATCACCCCCCAAATCCTTAACCAGGAGTAGCAGTTGGCGACGCGCCTGGACGGCCTCCACCGAGGAAGGAGAGCGCACGCTGGAGCAGAACGACGGAGAGCTCGTGGACGACGACCACCAAGACGCTCGGGAATCGGCGCCATGCTCCAGAGGACTTGTAGCTGCACGCAAGATCTACAGCCCACAAGCCTCGATGGACCCCGAAGGAACCTCATGGCCGCCGCCAAATCCGGCCCTCTCGGACCCAGATCCGGCCCGCGCGGCGCGGGGGGGGGGGGGGGGGGGGGCAGCCGCCGCTCCACCGCACTCCAGCGCCACACCTCTGCACCACCTCTCCAACAGCACCGGCGCACCAGAGCACCTCCACAGCACCGCAGCACCACCACCTCCAGAACGCCGTCGCACTCAAGAGCTTCGAACTCGCGCTCGAAGACGCCCGCGTCCACCGCTGCTCTCCCCACGCCACCTTTGGAGGCAGGGGCCGCCGCCACCGCGGCGAGGCTGGCGGCAGCGGCGCCTGGGAGGAGGCTCGGAGGGGGTGGCTAGTGGCGGCGGCTAAGTTGTTTCTCACCTATATTTGATTTTCATATGGTGAATAAATCATCAGAACATTAATTGCACTTCCTACATGTAGTATACATCAACTAAAAGATAGTATCAATTTTGCTACCGCTTTTCGATTATTTTAGCCATATTTATTGTCAATCTCATGCATCAGTTGCTGGCAGAAATATTTGTTCAAATGTGTCTTAGTCAAGGCTGTCAGGTTCTGGGATTTAGTAGAATAACTTTTTCAATCTTAACGCAAGTCTTGTAAATACCCTTTTTCAATCTTAACGCAAAACTATATAAAATCATTTGAATCTAACATTAGATACAAAATAGGTTTTATTTTAGTGTTCGAGAAATAAAAATTATTTTTATAACCCCTACAACATAAACAGTAGTTAGTCCAATGTAACTTAGCTCATGTTTTCTGACGGATTATGTAAAAAAAAAACTTTATTGTCGTACAAACTAGAGCTGGCTGAGACTCAATTGCGCATCAGCAAAACTGCAAAACGAATGCGTTGTTGTCTTTCAGTAATACTGTTATCATGTATGCAGGATGTTCGCCAGCGTGGTCTCCCCGAGGACTTCGGTGGATGGAAACAATCTCATTGAGCAGACTGCTGGAACAACTGCCCTTGAAATACCACCTCATGCAAATACAATGAACTCAGCCAATTTGTCTTTTTTTTCTTCCTTTTCAAGCCAGAAGTCAGTTTGGCTTCATCAATCATTTTAAAAGTAATACAGTTCGTGAATTTCAACTATGCATATCTGCAATTCATGTGTTCTATATGCCTTCTTAGTACTGGAAATAATTATATTTTTTACGACTCCATTAACCGAGGTGAAAAGCCATGCCTCTCACCACCGGTTCAGCTTCCTGGGAAGTTACCGGATTACCGCTAAAAACCAGGTTCACTGATTCCTATTGTGAGAAACCAGCTACAAAGTTTTTTTTTTGAATGTTAGCAGAAGTGCTGCTTAATTCATTGAGCAGATAGAAGATTGATCCAGTTTATGAGGGATATAATACTCCTGCGGGAAAGCTTTTGCGTTTTCTGTTTCAGTGCGTAGTAAGGTTTTGCAAGAAAGGGACTGATACTTCTGCAGCCCCATCTTTCTTTGTGGTCCTCAAACACTGGTGTATCAGAGCCAAATGCTCCCCTGACATATCTGATGAGTCGTGAGCGTAACCATAACAGCATTGACTCTTGCTTGCAAGTTGCAACGGTAAATTCGTCAGTTTGGTAAAAACGAAGAAGAAAAACTCCCTGGAAGAGAAACTAAGAGGCCCTACTTACCTTCTTTCTGAGGGAATTGAAACTGCAAAGCCTTTTGCTGCAGAAAGTGTGCATGCATTGCACTACTGTGAGCTGTGTGATCTGTGTATTGGCTGTCCTGTCTTTAATTCTACCTATTGAATTCAGTAATGCTAATGTCCCTACCATCTTTGTTGCCGTATGTTTCTGCTCACTAGCTTCCTCATGGGCACTCCAGATCGAGTGTGTACCGCTGCTCGTAAATGTTACACAGAACACTTCTTTACTGCCCTAGATGGTTAGATACACCGAACAAAACATCTCTCTCAGTACACATAGAACAGAAAGCTAGGCATGATAATTTTGCAAGTTAAGTCAACTCATCAGAACTAATTTTGGCCTTCACTGGTTCTCACCACTTCACTGTTTCCTGAATTCTGAATTTCTGATCACCAAAGCGAAAAACAAAAAGGATTCTAAGAAACCAAACAAAAATATCACAAGAACCCTCGTCTTCTCTAACCATATCACAAGAACCATAATTGTCCTATTAAACACGGTTAAGAGCTTCTACAACCATAGGCGCACAAGCCCTATCTCTAACTGTACGTTCCCGCGATTGCAGGGACGGAGGCAGGATTGAAAGCATTAAGGGGGCCAAACATGCTAATCTTTTGTTAGAGGGGGCCAAACATACAATTTTCTTCAAAATCATATCTAATCTAACCTTATATGTATAAAAATCCCTTGATGTAACCATGCATGGGGGGGGGGGGGGGGGGGGGGGCATGGCACCTGCTGGTCCCCCTAGCTCCGCCACTGCGCGATTGAATGGCCGAGATTTGGCGTTCAATCGCGCGAACGGACGGTCGGAATACGGATCGTGCGCCATATAGGTTGCAGAAAATCCGCGTTCTATTAAACATCACATGACACAAGTACTCCTACAAGTGTACAGCAATTGCCTTGCCTTGCCCTGATCGGCTTGTCCTACTTCACTGGCTAGCTAGCTGGTACCTAAACACAACACTGAAAACCGTGTATGCATTGCTATGTGTGCTCTACAGCACTAGAACAAGAAGAAAATGGTAAACAAAACCAGAAGAAGGCGCAGCAGCACTGCATGCAGGCAGCCCAATCCTCGGCACGTACGTACGTACGTAGCTGGCCTGGGTAGTACGCCGGGGCAGCCGGCAGAGAGCCTGAGCAGGTCAGGCTAGTTGTGCAGCGGATTGGGGCCCTGGGGCACCATCCTCTTGGACGCATCGTACACTGCTCCTCCCGCTTCGCCGGTAGCTAACGCCGCCGCTGCCGGCCCCGTGTGAAGCACCCTGCCGCCACCCTTCCGCGTTGCTGCAGCCGCCGCTACGTCCGCCTTGAGAGCTCTGCACCTGCGGACGCCGGTGCCCAGCTCGGTCGCCGGCAGAAGCAGCAGCAGGAGAAGCGCCACCAAGCTGAGCGTGTCTGGCCATGGAGGACTGCCAGCGCCACCGGCGCGTCGTCTCATGGCCGGCGACGGAGCTTGGCTAGCTGGAGGAACAGAGCAGGTGGCTTGCTTGTCGGTTTAGGTGGTGCACGGTGGGATTTGAGGAGTTGTCTGCGTTGTGTCTTGTGCGTGGGGAGGACCGGAGGAGGGGGAAGAGGGCAGGAGGTGGCCAGATGTCGGACAAGAAGAAAGGGACGGGGTCCTGCTTTTACGAGTGTGAATTTACGCTCCTGTCGAGTGAGAAGAAACGAAGCAAATGTGTTCTTTCCGCGGGGACAAAAACACGGTCCAACGGGGCGACGTAAACGGACCGCGGTCCATTTTTTTGTCCGCCGCGACCCATTCTTGGCCCAAATTTGGGCCACCGATGCGTCGGGCGCGGACGCGAGCGGAGCGCTAGCGTGTCCTGCCCTAGTCCGCCCCTAGCCCGCACGTCATACCATTCCCCACCCCAATCTCCTCCGCCTCTCTCGCCCCTCCCGCCGCCACCCCGCCGTCGCTCCCTCGATTTGGCACTGCAGGCCATTTAGGGGACGCCGTCTGCTGCTCTTCTTCCCCGA
Source organism: Poa pratensis (assembly GCA_947311845.1). NCBI lineage: Eukaryota > Viridiplantae > Streptophyta > Magnoliopsida > Poales > Poaceae > Poa > Poa pratensis. The sequence goes on from CAMZMU010000087.1 coordinate 16,111,490, forward strand.
CGGTCACCGGAGCTGCTTCCTCCCCGCCACGGCCGGTGAACCTTGCGGCCACATCTCTCGGAGCGCCCGCGACACCAACGCCGCCCCGGCACCAACGCAGGTACGAACTCGGCCATGTATAGCTCCGATGAATGGTACTACAAGAACTACATCCTGTGCGCGCTATCATCGGATGATTCCTCGGATGATGAGAGTGACGGGCTGGCTGCCACCCTTATCGTCAATGAGTACATTGAGAGGATGCGGCCGGTGTTCCGAGCCTCGTTGCCGGGCCGTTCTCCTGCATTGGATCGGAACCGGAGAGCTGGCCAACTCCAGCTCTGGGGGGACTACTTTCGTCCCCACAGACCCACGTATCCTCCCAATATTTTCCGGCGCCGTTTCCTGATGAGAAGATCTTTGTTCAACCGTATCCGGTTGAGGGTGATGCATTTTGATGACTATTTCATATGCAAGCCAGATGCATGTGGTGCCCTCGGTTTTTCATCATACCAGAAGTGCACCGCCGCCGTTCGCATGCTTGCATATGGAATTGCCGGTGATCTTGTGGACGAGTACGTGCGGATTAGCGAGTCCACGTGCCTAGAAGCAATGTACAAGTTTTGCAAGGCCGTGGTGCAGGTGTTCGGCCCCGAGTACTTGAGGGAGCCCAATGCTGCCGACATGACCCGGCTCTTGGCCATCAACGAGGTCAGAGGGTTCCCTGGGATGCTTGGCAGCATAGATTGTATGCACTGGGAGTGGAGGAACTGCCCATTTGCTTGGCAGGGGCAGTACAAGGGCCATGTTGGGGCATGCACGGTCGTGCTTGAGGCCGTGGCATCACAAGATTTGTGGATTTGGCACTCGTTTTTTGGCATGGCCGGCTCGCACAATGACATCAACGTGCTGCAGCGGTCTCCGGTGTTCAACAGGCTCGCCAATGGCCTCGCACCCCAGGTGACCTATGAGATCAATGGTCACGAGTATGACAAGCCTTATTATCTTGCTGATGGGATTTATCCTACCTGGACTACTTTTGTGAAGACCATCTCCAATCCTAATGATGAGAAGAAGAAGAGGTTCGCCAAGGAACAAGAGAGTGGTAGAAAGGATGTGGAGCGTGCATTCGGTGCCCTCCAGTCACGGTGGGCTATTGTTCGCCACCCTGCTAGGACATGGGACAAGGACCAACTCTGTGAGGTGATGACAGCTTGTGTGATCATGCACAACATGATCGTGGAGGATGAACGCGACGAGGGTATGCATGATCAGGCTTGGCAGTTTCAGAGTCAGTTGGTTGAGCCCCAGGGACCGTCCACATTTGATCAGTTGCTCGACTTCCACCGTGACATTCGTGAGAAGGTGTCTCATAACCAGCTCCAAAATGATTTGGTGGAGCATGTCTGGCAGCACTACGGTAACCAGTAGTTCCATATGATGAACTATTGGTCTTATTTTTATTTGGTTTGTAACACTATGCATGAAACAATTTGTTATTTGTGAAACAATTTGTATTATTTGCTGAATTATTTAGATTGTAATAACTATGTGATGAACCATTTGGATTGTATAATTTATTTTGTTTCCTATATACTTGTTTTGTATGGATTGATAAAAATGATCAAAAACCCTGGCCGGGCGGACTCGACGCGTCGGCCCACCCCCCTATATATGAATGAAAATGGCCCATATATGGCATGTTTAACTAAAAAAAAACATGCGGGCGGACTCGATGCGTCGTCCCGTTAGGGGCACTGGCCAGAAAGGGGCGGACATGGGCCGGACGCGCGTCCGTTCCCCGACCCAAACGGACAAAACGCAGACCAAACGCGCGTCAGTTTATGTCGCCCCGTTGGGGTCATCTTTAACTTTTGCCCCTGCTGGTCCGTGAGACCATTTGTAGAGAGATTCTCGTCAGTAATTCGTTCTCCCATCTACTGAATCTTCAGTAAGTGTAACTCTACCTGTGCCTCACAGTCACAGTGCAGCTGAGACATCTTTTCCAGTAGACTTGTGCACAGTGCTGGAGGATACTGTAAGTGCACAGTGTGAGTGGTTCATCAAACACACTTTGCTCGCGGTGTCATTTGCCCTAAATAACCTTTAGAAGCACCTGAACCTAGGAAGAGCCATTAAGCATTTATTTTTTTGAATGTCTCATTGCTAAATTCCTTTGGGATGATGTTTTTTGAAGTTTTCAATATTAGGGTAGTTGACTTTGAGAGCATTGCTTCCAAATGGTTATGCAATAAAAGCTTTATTCGTTCAATGTGGATCCTCTGGTGCTTGTGGAATGCTAGGAATGGACTAGTGTTTAACAAAGTTATTTATATTAACATGAAATAGGTTATTATGCGTATGTACGTACTAGTCTCTCTATGACAGAAATATCCACTAGTTTATATGGTTGCATCTTCTCTACCTTCATCACAAGGCGGAGGGTTTGAAGACTACTTTATACTTCATGAGTATTTTTTCGGGCTTTCCTTTAGCTTGAAGTCACATATGACACGCTAGTTGTCTAACAAAAAAGGGAAAAGTGAGATTCAAACCAACTGCCTCCGTTACGTGGAAAAATACAAAAACTAGCTGAGTTATTGTTACTTTCAATCAACGGTGGAGGATAAAAACATTTGAAGTCGGGCGAACTCTAAAGCATAAACAAATTTGATGCAAAACAATCAAAGTTCCAGACACATTGATACTTTATATGGTTCTAAGCATAATCAGTTAGTACCCTGGAAGTAACAACATATTTAAATTAATAGAAGTAGAACCTACAAAAACAAAGCGATACTGAATCTTTAATGCCATTTAGAAGTCCTAGGTAATGGCATAGCTCTATCCTCTTTTATAAAACTTTCTTAATGTTACCAAGATAAGACTTCTAAATATCTCTTGCTCGATATAGCACTTCATTAAGACAACCATCAAACATATTGTTGCGCAACTAGGTCTTGATGTTCTTCATAACTGAGAATGCCCTTTCAACTGTCGTCGCCACAGATAAAAGCAATGCCAACCTGAATGAGGCGGTAAACGGAAGGAAACATGATGTGCCTTGAAAGTTCAATCGTCTTTTAAGCTAGACTTGAAATATCGAGACAATCTCTAAAATCGTTAGCGCTTCTCATATGAATAATGAATAGCTCAAGGATATCTTGTATATCGGCACACACATAGTTAGAAAAAATCCTCATGATAAATTTCTGTAAGCCGAGCAAGCTTATTAACATTGAACCTAGCAAAAATGAGTCTCTTGTGTCAAGACAATTTAAGCAACTCAGAAGATACCTCATTAAAGCGAGAATTAAATTCAGCGGCAATAGAATTTACAGCAACATAAAGATGACCACATGATAAAAATGATCAATAGTGGCCAGGTGTCTTCCCTTTTTGTTGTTCTACCCCCATTTTAAAACATATTGTCCATAATTGGGACTGTGATCTTATTTTTAGTGCAATTGTTTTTGACATCTTCTAAGTGTGACTCCCATCCATCATTCCCACATTTGACCTGACCAAATACATTGCGTGAAATGATACAATTAGAAGTTTGGATCAACAAATGGAAAGTAGAACCCTAAAACATTATCCATCTCATATGTGAAAAATATTCCCATCATTCTTTTTCAATATATAAAAGAGATACATCATTTGTCATCTGAAGTAGTTTTAAATTCATCTTCATGATGAACCCAAAGCTACAACGCTCACTTAATTTTATGAACCAAACCTCCTACCCTACATGGAACACACACACACATCATCATCCTCAGTTATGCCCAAAACTTCTATCACCGCATCCCACATTGATTCAATGCGAGATAATATTGTGTAATGAGAACCATGTCTTGTATCTCTATGTTGGACCACATATGTTTCTTGATTTTCCCTCTTCCTTGGGTATCTCACCATTCTTAATCTTAGCTAAAATAACCACTTTGTACTTATCAGGCAGCATATCCTTCCTCCTCCAAGATGAACTATTGAGATTGGCAATCAAGGACAAATCGTCAAGGAAATCCGAATATCTTAGCAACATGTCGATAGATCGAGCAACAACTAGCAACTCCAGTCGGTGGGAAAGCAATGAATCCACATGAATTTCATACGTTACTAGTGAGTCTTTGCTATTAGTTATAACTCTGGTTTTCACACTTTCCCTTTGATTCTTAAAATCATCACATAATTTTACATGCCCCATCAACTGCTTACATAATGCCCCATCACATTTTTCCAATGGTCAATTTGGTCAAGACATCATGACCAACAGTTCATCCATTTGGTCATGTTTAAAAAGATAACAAAAGAAGCAAAAAATTCCTATCCTTGTCAACACTATATTCCAACCAATTAAATTCCTTACCCAACTGTGACAGAAAGCTTCTGAATCTCTATTTAGGGGGAAATTGTGACAAGTTGGTTGAGTTGGTTCCTTCTCTAGGTAAGAAAATATAACATCATCTCTAATATTGGGAGGAAATCAATCAATTGGAATGCGAAGTCTTGGATCAAATTTAATGACATCATGGCCGAAATCAGTTATACCTTCAGACCCTAAAACCTCAACATGCTCTTCCACAATGGCTTCGATTGAATTACCAATATCTTCTTCCACTTATTTGGCTGCCCTAAAATTTCCAGTCTCCTTTTCCACTTCTTGCTCTTGGCCTCTTGCTCTTGATGTACTATAACATTTCCAATTTCATATGTGCTTGGTTAAGAGCTACTGCCACAAGCAAGTGACACAAAATATGTTGTCAAATCTGCGATTCATAATTCGCAAATTCATAAAATAAGACACAATTGTTCTATTCAAATGCAAAAATCTGAAAAAGTACCTTCCTCCCTTTCCTGGCACTTCTCTTCTTCTTCCTCTTTCATCCAGATCAAGCCGAGACTTCTCACCATTCAGCCACGTGGCCACAATGTCGCACTGTCACTCAGGGCCCCAACCACACGTGCCCTACACCTGTCGTAATATTATAGGCGTTAGAGGAAACTCACATATGTCCTGAAGTGAGAATAAGGTCCTCCCCACCCTACTCCGCTCTGTATAGGCCTTAGAGCAAACTCACCAACATCCTGAAGTGAGAATAAGGTCCTCCCCACCCTACTCCCGCTCCGGTGGTGCATCTAGCGCTGACGGAGGGCGTGTGAAGTTGTGTGTCCGACGAAACTTTTGGGATCTGGTAGATTTTTGTGTTTGTTGGTCTGGTTGCAGGCCTGACTCGGGTTCTCGTCATTGACTGCGATGGTCGGACCAAGGCTTCTAGCCGTCGCCGATGCATGCGCTCCAATAGCTTCCACTGCTTATCTGTTACGTTCACCTTCATCTATTGCAGGGGGCTAGCGGAGGTGATGCCGCGGGAGATCTGACACTAGCTCCGGCAATGAGCTGACGGTTTTAGGCGTCGACGACCATGAGGGCAGGGGATGAAGGAAGGCACGCCATGACTGTCCTCGGTGTCGCGTAGGTGGCCCATCAGCTTGGCCCGGAGATCCTGGATGCCGGCGTGGAAGGGCTCTCGCGTTGCCGTCGCCTCGAATCCCACACCTAAACCGCCCCCCATGCTGCTGCTCGTCAAGACCCTCGACTACACTGTAGCGCCACCCCGCCGCCCCAGCACTACGACCACCCACGTTCAGGGTCGGCCGAAGAGGCGAAAATGTCCCGCGGCGTGCCGCCTGCCATCGAGACCTCGCCAGCGGGGTACACACCTGTATGTCGAGGCCGTAGTCCCGGAGCCCTTAGTACCATGCGATGCAACGGAATGACGGCGAGCAACATCAGACTACACGGCCGAATCGCTGGCGTTCACGATTATAAATAGAACTTCATTGCATTGCGGCGCTGCCGAATCGCTGGTGTTCACGACCATGAGATCCTTAGGCACTCCGCGTCCGAGACTGCCCATGACAACGATGACCGCGAACAGGCCGCCACGCGCAGACGAAGGCACCATAGCCGCATCGTAGGACCGACACTAACAGCAGAAGACCGCCCACGACCATGACAGGCGCGAGCAGGGCCGCCACGCCCAACGGAGGCGCCATAGCCGCACTCGTAGGACCAACAGATGGAATAACAGAGAAGAATCCTAGAAAATCAACGCTACATAAGAAGGAACCATAATAATAGAAAGCAAAGAAGACAAAACGCCACACCGATCATACTGAGGAAGAAGGAACATCTGGAAGAACAAGAGAGTGAACCCCACATCGACCAGGCCGAGAAATGGCAGCCAACTAAAAGAGAAAGAAGTGCTGAACAACCGAGCACAAAAATCTAAACGAACAAATCGACACACGTAGCAAAAACAAATAGGTTGACCAAAAGAAGAAACACACACTTCTCACGGTCCCACCACTAAAGGCATGTAGGGCTGGCCCACCACGATCCGAAGACACAAGAACCGACCTTGACCAAATCCATCTCAAATCAATCAGAACAGAGCATATAGATGTCGGAAGGAAAAATACGGTGATGACCACCAAAAATCGGATGTAAAAGGGATCTCTCGCCCTTTGGGAGAGGCGTGTGGTGTGACTCGGTCGCCCCTGTCGCCTTCCTGGGAGCTTGGTGTAAACCACTTGATGGAGTGACAGATCCTATGATCGCGGAGATGCTTGCTATCCGAGAGGGTGTTGTGTTTGCTGGGCTACGGGGTTACTCGCATGTCGTAGTGGAGTCTGATTGTTTGGAGGTTGCAAACCTCTGATCTTTGCATGGCAACCCAAGATCGATTGCTGTGCGTACCTTAGAAGAAATAGGGGAGTTAGCAGGAAATTTTGTTTCCTTTTCGATTCGGCATATATGGAGAGATTTGAATGTGCCTGCCCATCTCTCTGCAAAGCGTGCTAGCACAAGGGTAGGTACTGATAGTTGGCTTGATGAAAGTTCAAGCTTCTTAGTACCCGGCTTGCTGGATGATTGTACTAGGATGTTAACTAAGTAATCTCCTAGGTTTCAGTGCAAAAAAAGATACTCCCTCCGATCCATAAAAACAGTCGGAAGATCTATATACGAATTGTACTGTTCACGTTGTTTGCCACGACTATTTTAATGGATCGGAGGGAGTATTACATATTTTGGTAATTAGGTACCACTAATACGGATAAGGGAGTCGAATCTGGTGGCGCCGGACGTGAAGCTGACACCGGTGAGGAAGTCCTCTGGGGTGTGGCACACGCCGAGGTATGGAGGAACTAGCTCCATCACGTTAAATCCTTGGATTGAAATCCAAAGATTGCAATGCACCTCACATTTGAATTTATAATGACAGCATACCCCCTATAGACATGCAGTGAAAATATTATCATCTGAGCATCTAACTAAATTTTGATGCGACATTTTTTTATGAAGGACACTTTTATGAAACTCTTGATGGCTTGATATGAGACAAACCACAAGATTTACACCTGGCCTCCTTATAATTAGGATCTTGTTAATATCAATATTTCAGGGCTCCTTTCATTCATAGGATTGTCAAAGGATTTTATGGGAGCAGAATCCTATGTGAATTTTCCTTTGAAGCCGTTTTATTCATATGATTATTTCTCATAGGAAAAATTGCTATAAGAATCTTATAGTACAAACTTCATAGGAAAATAGCATGAGGTCTAATTTCATAGAAAAATTTGTTCACCACAATCAAACAAAGTTCCTCTTCCCATAAGATTAAATTAGACATGCCATACCAATCATACGAAATTCTTATTGTTACACTTACCCTATCCTATGAATCAAAAGAAAAGAGCCCTCATTTTTCATTGCATGACAACTACGCGAAGAAATTAGGAGAGGTGGCTCGTGTGAAAACGTCATGTATATAACCTTAATTTCAGATTAGCAACTATACTAATATCACTTGAAATGCCATATCAGTTGGAGAAGCAACTAATCAGAAGCTCTGATATCAACATTTCATCTTGTATTATGAGATTATCGGAGTTTCTGATATTTTCAGAATACCAAAGGAGCTGGCGTTTTCGGCGAAGTGCCAGATCTGGCTGTTTTTTTTTTTTTTTTTGAGAGCTGAAAGTTTGCTTAAGGACATTTATAGGAAAAAAAGATACAAATTTGTTAGGAAAGTACTCGTCAAAGTTTAACTGACATTTGGTGATAGCGAAATGCGCTATAGAGGAATGCAGAGGAAGCAGAGGAAACAGAGCAGAGAGGAGAGAGACGAGTGCATCTGCAAGGCCTCAACAAGTCAACGACGTCAGCCAGCCGGCGAGCCATGTCTGGCGCGTACGACCGCGTGGCCGAGCTCCGCGCGCTGGACGCCACCTTCTCCGGCGTCCACGGCCTCGTCGCCTCCGGCGTCAAGCAGGTCCCCCGCATCTTCCGAGCCGTAGTCTCCGAGCAGAACCACCCCGCCGGCCAAGAAACGGCGTCGATTGCCGTCCCGGTGATCGACCTCAGCGGGGACCGAGCGGCCGTGGTAGCTGCCATACGCCGTGCCGCCGCGGAGTGGGGGTTCTTCCAGGTGACAGGCCACGGCGTGCCACCGGAGTCCATGGCCGCGGCGCTGGGGTCCGTGCGCGGGTTCCACGAGTCCGCCGGCGGCGAGGGCAGCGAGAAGGCGAGGCTCTACTCGCGTGAGCCTGCTAGGGCGGTCAAGTATCACTGTAACTTCGACCTGTACCAGTCGCCGGTGGCCAACTGGCGCGACACCCTCTACATCCGTATGGTGCCGGACCCGCCCGCCGCCGGCGACCTCCCGGACAACTGCCGGTGAGCGCTCTGACCGCAACTCACTGTAATTCCTCCAGTACACCAAGATTTTAGTTTGGAGTTTAGACATCGTATATATGAGGATAAATTCTTGGCAAGTTTGTATGATCGATCCACAATCTTCTGCTCCTGTGTGCAAATGCTTCTCTCGTACAGCAGCAGCAGATGCCATTCCAGCTGCTCTCTTTCTCTGTATCAGGACCATTGTCCGTTCCGAATTATCATAAAAGATTACTTACACCATCTGTTCCAGAAAGTATCATTGTGATTTGTGAGTTAATATGTTAATTTCCAGGGTTGCGTTGTTTGAATACGCCAAACAGGTGAAGAATCTGGGGAACACTTTGTTCGAGCTGCTCTCGGAAGCTCTTGGGCTTAACCCGAGCTACCTGACGGACATCGGGTGCAACCAAGGGCAGATCATGCTCTGCCACTACTTCCCTCCCTGCCCGCAGCCTCAACTCGCCATCGGCACAAGCCGGCATTCAGACCCGGGATTCCTCACTGTGCTCCTCCAAGATGAGATCGGAGGCCTCCAGATCCTCCACGATGACCGGTGGGTCGACGTCACGCCGACACCTGGAGCATTCATCGTGAACATCGGCGATCTCCTACAAGTATATATGCACATTTATATCACCCAAGCCAGAAAATTAACCGAGCATCATACTTAATCTTTCTGAACTGTGTGTTCTATTCAAAATGTTCAGCTCATCTCCAATGACGGGTTCAGGAGCGTAGAGCATAGGGTGGTGGCAAAGAACGCAGCGCCGAGGGTCTCGATCGCGTGCTTCTTCAGCACGCATTTCCACCCGGCCTCGACGAGGATGTACGGTCCGATCAAGGAGCTGATGTCCGACGAGAACCCGGCGTTGTACAGGGAGACCCTCGTTAGAGATTACATCAAACATTACTACTACATCGGGCTAGACGCAAAAACCGCAATCTCGGACTTCCGGATATGACTTGGCAAGAGTGGATGAACAGTGTTTAATTACAGTAAGAAATGGAGAGTGCTTCTACATCAACAATACTACTACAACATCTTAGCACAAGCAGCACCCATGCATATACCTGGAAGATGAATAATTGAGCAGTGTGTAATGCTAAGAAAGGTATAGTAGAATCACAGTATAGTGCCAATAGCAAACTGTAGAAATGCTTAAATTATTTACTCCTGAACTATTTCAGCGGAAGAGACCAAGCACTGACAAATCTTCGTGAAATTCATCTTTGTTCCATCGTTTGCAAACGCAACCAGTTTTCTTTCCCTTTACGTCAGATCTTGTAAGAACAGAGGACTGGTCTATGCACAGGGCTGGCCGTTTGGAACGCCAAACTAGAGGCTTCTAACTGTTCTCCCGCAGAATTTCTGACTGCATTCAGTTGTTTTGGCATGAACCGTTGAGCATCAGAGGCGCCAAGGGCCTGTAACGTTTGGATGGGAGCCCCAGGTTGCCAAGCACACCCCAACTTAGGCAAAATCCAAACACACCCCAAATTTCTTCAATCTCTTCGGTAATCATTCCGGGCAATGCTACCGATCTCGCTTGAATAGCTGCTACTCCATTGAAAAGATTTCAAGAGAGAGCGCTCAGAGGAGATGATCCCATCTGTTAGGTAGGTAATGGCTCGAACAGAATGACGTTCAGGCTGCGAACAGAGCATTTGTCGTTGCCGGTGACCCACGGCAGGCTGCCCTCCACTGTGCCATTCGCGGACGCATGTACTATACTAGAAGGGGTTGGCGCGCTTTGCTGCGCCTAAGTGCATTATTGCGATTATAAATACATGACATGATGATCTGATTAAAGATTAGTGTCTCATACAGGATTAGGTACACAAGTTCATACCCTTTTCAGGAAATATTGCACATATTGGTCTATCACCTACCCTATAAACTATATAATATTTTTTAATCTCTTAACGGGACGAGCCCGACAACTGGTGTGTAGACAGCGAGGAGTTGTACGATGCGGGGCTAGTCGAGGTGGAGGCAGAGCTACCGTGTGTCGCTCGTGCTCGTGCTTGCAGGTCGGGAAGGAGGAGGCACAATGAGGAAGGGGAGGGGAGGAGGGCCGCTCAGGTGGCTCATCGGTCAGAGGTACAAACGGGAGTCGCGCATGGAAGGAGAGCGACGACATCACCCGAGGGACGATCCCCACCGATTCGCGGCCATATCGGTTCAGAGTTGTGGCAGACCTGTCGGATCGAGGCCGAATCGATGAGAGAAGAGCTGGTGGTGGTCACCGGAGGAGAGGTGTGAGAGTGACATGAAAATTTTGACTGGCAATGCCGCGCTTGGTGACCTTTAAACAGTGCTGGTGTATTCGTGACCGAATCGATTAGAGTGGTGGCGAAACTGCCGGATTCTAGGTCAAATCGATGGGAAGAGACGACACTAGTCACCGGTGGAGAGTTGTGAGGACGACATGAAACTTCCGATTGGCAGTTAGCATGGGCGTGTTGGTATTTCTTTTATATGGTAGCAGTCCAAATATTTTATATTTGCAAACTTGATTTTATTTGACAAAATTTAATAGCTGATGACGCAAGATTTGTTTTTCCCCAAATGACCTAGAAAAATATATGTCCTAAAATAGGGCAGCAATTGAACATGCTTTAAGAGAAGGGAAGAACCTTGATTTTGTGTGTATATCGAAAACTAAGTTGTGTATTCATCCAAACGGACAAATAATAATTTTTTCTATAATGATCTCATGTATCCAATGGAACGTTGCCACCTAGAGTTGTGTATTCATCTAAACATACAAATATTATTTATTTCTACATTTATCTTATGTATCCAGTAAAATATTGACACGTGGATGAAACATAGAGCTCTATTTTTATATTTTTAGGGAGATTTCTACATTTATCTTATGTATCCAATAAAACGTTGACACGTGGATGAACCATGGAGCTCTATTTCTAGGGGGATTGTATATTACTAGAAGGAGACGGCGCGCTTCGCTGCGCCCACTTTGGTTGTTCGTGTTTATATAATTATTTCTTTTATTTTCGCTAGGATGCTGCCATGTCGTTAACTGTAAACTCCTGCATGTCCTTAAGAAAATAGGTGGTTCCCTCAAAATTTTCAAGGCATCACCTCAATATGTAGTCCCTCTCCGCGTATACCTCTAAGTTAACCTCAGAACTCATAAGCCTCATATCAGTACGATGGAATAGCATTTGACAGGCCGCAACGACCTCAAAGAACATACTTTTTTTTGGCAAAAGAATGTCCTAGTGACATGAACATGTACACTAAAAAGGAATACAACTGAACGGTGTGGCCATCCCAATAGGAAGTTTCGTACTTGTTTCATTCCTTCCAAACGTTGTGTTCATAGTTTGTCAAATAACTGTATCTCAAGGGAAAATTGGCATACTCACATGAACAAATGTGATAGGAGTAAACTACAATCAACATTAGAGATATGGAGAAACCTGGAAAATAAAAGATCATGTTTCTGGCATCTGTAATTTCAAAGAATGCCGACTAAACATACCATCTTCTTCAGCACCTTCCACATCATGCTGGCAACTTAAGTCATCCTTTCTATCATGGTGCTAGCCGTCTCCAGAGCTCCTCTGCTACAGGAATCATGTTCTTATTTGAAGGATCTCTAAGCAAAGCCTGAACCCAGCAAAAACCCAGCAATTGCGACTATATCACCAACATTGCTGGACAACTAAGAAAATTATTAAGATCCACATATTTTCTATGAAACAGGATACATGTGTAGGATATTAAACGATTTGAATCTTCTAAACAACCTTCATTGTAGGTACCATAATCTTCTCAGTTTCATGTTAAGTACTTGAAGATTATACATAATAGAGTAATTCAGATTATGAGAAGGACTAACTGGAAACTCCTTCCCATGAAAATTAACCGACAGGAAAAGTAAGAAGTTAAAATCATCTCTTTAGAAGTAACAATCACCTGTATATGCAGATCGACCCACCGATGAAAATTTGTAAGGACCCCTCAGATTTACCAGTCCGAGGTGCCCACGTTATGTAAACAGATCACGATCCCAATGATCAGTGCATCGCGATCACATAACCAACATGGTATACAGAGTTACATCATCCAACTCGATTTGTACAAGACTTACATAGATGGTGGTCACACGACCAAGTCTGCAACCATCGTCACGCAGGACGGAATTAACTACGATATAGCGGAAGCTTTCGGCTAGCGTCGGCCCTCGTCACAACCGGACGTATTCCCACAGAGCAGTTGACTGGTGACACTCAGTTGGCGTAGTCGTCGGCGTACTTCTCCTCCTCGCCGTACATCTCCTCGTTGTAATCTGGACATTGGAATATCCAGGGACACAGCCATGAGTACAATTACGTACTCGCAAGACCACCACCAGGCTTAAGTTTTCATGGTAATGCAATAAAAGCGTTTTCGAAAACTGGGATAGCTGCTATATATGACTATAGGGCTTAATTTTCGCAAATGATGCTTTTAGACATAGAGAATACAACATCTCTATATCTTTGTTGAAAAAGGCATTTGGAGATATAATTCTCCTTCTTTTAGAAATGGCAGAAACCATTTCCACGTTTGAAAACACTTATGTAAAACTTTTTCAAAAGACTGGGATAGGGATGCCCCTTTTTCCTTTCCGGGTTCCGACTGGTTGACTCCCCGAGACCAACCATCTTCTCCCAAATTCCGTACCTCCCAGGTACCTCCTTGATGCCTCCTTTCTCCTTTGCCGAAAAAACATTTTTTTTTAAACATAAAATGCCCATACGCCTAGATCGGTGGCCTTTCCAACCGTCCATGACCGAGGACTCGGCTATTCGAATAGATTTACACTCTGCAGAGGTGGTACACTTTCACCACAAGATTCGGATGGTCTGCCGTGGATCAACCACGGACTGTACAGAGACAGCATGCACACATCAGACGGCCGATCCTAACATCCACTATGTCAGTGCTAGTATAAGAATATCCTCTTCGAGTGGGTTTGTTCTCCCCGGCACCGAGTGAGCTAGCCGTATCGATCCGGTTTCCCCTAGCCTCACACCGCCATGACAGGAGACCCACCGTTGCTTCCCGGTGGCACACGAAGTCCACACTTTGTATGCCCATTCTCTTGCCGCATTCGGTTCCGGGGACTCTAACCCCTTCTAGCCAATTGAGGAGTATTCGAATACTAACACCAACAAGCTTCCGCTAAGCCCCGTGCCCATTTTGAGGTAATGTGGTTGTACGGGTTAATTGTTCGGGCGGCCGCTAGGGCAGTACTTTGTTTTTCAAAACATCTCCACCTCCGACTGCTCCCAGCAGCTCGGGTTTTCCCAAACTCTCCGAATGCTCCCAGCACTCGGGTTTTCATAAACTCTTCGAATGCTCCCAGCACTTCGGGTTTTCATAAACACCTCCATTTGCTCCCAGCAACATGGGTTTTGTAAAATACTTTCTCGCCGATCGCTCCCAGCGACTCGGGTTTTTCCTCGGAAAACATTTTACCAAAGACTAGGCTCCCATCCTATAGTTTTGAGATAAGGATATAAGGATATAATGCTAGAAAATATAATTTTCTTGATAGCGCCTTCAGTAGAAGGCTTCTCAAGTGAAGACTTAATTTTTATAACACCTATTATATTCTAGTAGATAGCTTTGGCCAAACAATATTTTATAAAATAGTTTTGGGTGGCAAAGTGCCACAGAAGAAATAAAACATGCATTATTTTATTTTGAAAACAAAACATGCTTTAATGAAATAATAGGATTTCAGTAGGGTATGGTGAGGTGGCTTGCCTTGTTCAGCAAAGTGTCCCTGGTCTTGCTCTTCCTCGTACACGGGTTCAGTTCCCACGTACAGCTCCTCCTCTCGCGGTCCTAAGGTACCGGAAAGTAAACGGGCTACCGTCAAAACTACGAATGCGGGTTGACAACAATCTAAAGTAAACAAGCAAACAAGTGACAACTGGCATTCAAACACAAGGAAATACTTCAGACAAAAGTTAGATATCTAAAGTACTCCTACACACCAGGGGTGACTTAGATGCTACTCTCTGACTAATACACAATCAATCGTACAGCAAGGCATTCCAAACAAAGCAAACATCAAGCTTAATTAACAAGCAATAAACAGGACACAAGACTATTATCTAACAAACAAGTTTAGCAATCACCACACTCTCCCCTTTTATAAGGATAGGCTTAAAGTAGTGATTAAGCACCTTTTAGGGACTACTACTAACTTGCAAGGCTAAGAACTTCTAACAAACCTACACAACCAGAAGCTACAAACTTAGTTAAAAAGACTATTTAGCTAACACAAGCATAACTAGCTAAAAGTTGGAGACTTCAAACACCACTAACCAACACAATTTAAGCTCAAATCAAGCCTCACACAAGCCACTAACAGTACTAACATATTAAGACAAACAAAACAGTTCTATTTTGCTAACAACAGTACCAAAACACCTAAAACACAAAGTCCTAAAAATAAACTACTTAATTTAATTAATCTAGAAAGGGGCAGAAACACTAGCTTCACTAACAATTCTATTCAGAGAGTTCTACTAAACAAAACATTCCACAAACTTGGATCTAAACTCTAGGATACTATCAGGGTCTAACACAATTGGATTTACTCCAAAATCTATTTCACAAAAATTACTAAAAATGCACCAAGTGCTCACTGCCTTAATCTACACATGCACACAACTTTAATTCTAGGCATCCAAAAGACATGAGACAAATTTATACTGAAAGCTACTGTCAATAGCTTTCCAAAACAATTGGATTCACTCAATTTGGATCTGCCAAACTCAAGTAATTAACAAAACATTGTTTCAGACCAGTGATAGCAAAACATTTTTCAAGGACACTCAAAATAATATTTTTCAGATCTGCAAGTTGGAGATGCTTCTAAATCCATCGGGCTACCACTGTGATTTTTGGTTTGCACAAATTTTATGTTTAACAATTTCAAAACGATTTAAAGCTACAGCACAGAAACAGATCTCACAGAAAAGAATAAAACTACTGAAAAAAAATAGTGTTGGGCCAGATCTAAACGGATCCAGGCTGCGATCCGGCCCAGGTCGGCGAGGCTGCATCATCTCCTTCGCTGGGACGCGAGCAGAGGACCAACAATGGTGGATTTTTTGGTGTGGCTCACCTAGGGCTCGTGAAGGCCGAAGCTGAGCGTCTGGATGGAACCTAGAGGTCGAGGGAAGGCCGGGGATGGCTGCAGTTCTTGCCGGGAGCTCCAAAACAGTGGCTAGGTCGAGGATGGCCGCGACGGGCTCGAGATGGCAGCGGCAGCTCCGTGGCTTCCTGGACAAAATAATGGGTGCATGAGGAAGAGAGGAGCAAGGGGAACACGGAGGTGCAAGAATGGAGAGCAGAGAGGGACGACAACGATGGCGAGCTTGCTCGCAAGCTCTCGGGTCCGAGATGGACTTCTCACGTTCCTCGCCGGCAGAGGATGAGAGGGCAATGTCTCTTGCTAGGGGTGGAGAGTGGAGGCTGGGGAGTGCAAATGGCAAGGTGAGGGTGCGGGAGAGGGTCTGTGGCCTCAAATCCACGAGGTGGCCGGTCCATGGTGCACACGGTGCACGGACGCGAGTGACGGGTGCACGAACGAGGGATTGGCCATGGAGGGCGGCAGCTCGCGTTCTACTCACGCAGAGGCGGGCTTTGGACGCTTGTAGATGGCCTGGAGCCGTTGGCTCGGCCGGTGCCATGGACGAGGTCGAATACGCTCGTGAGGTGCTCGACGAAAAGACTGAGCTGGATTGGCCGAGCTGGGCGGTGCTGTGAGGCGTGACAGGGGGTGAGAGAGTGCGTAGGGGGTACAGGCATACACGCCAGCCCACTGGTTGGAGCGAGGGAGGGGTACAGAAGAAATCATGGCCATGGCAATGATGCCCTTGCCATCATCACTCTTTTCTTCCTCTCTCTATTTTTACAGCAGAAAGCAATGGTAAAACGTGCCAAGGCAGTCACTAGGAAGGTTAGGGGTAGTTTGGCACAAGTTCTACAGGTTTATAAACGAAAATTTAAAAGTTGGGCAGGTTTAGAAGTTGACAGATTTTTCAGAAAACTGACGACATGAAGGTCACAAAACCATCATGGATAAGTGATTAAATGACCACGATTGTTAAGATTAAAGATACATAGGTTAATTAATACCTATAAGGATCACAAAGCTGAACAATGCACGAAGGATGAGGAGAGTTTGAGTGGTTTTGCAAGGAGGCGAAAAGGGTATAAAATAACAGGTTCAGAAAATTCAGAGTTTGGTCCTTAGAGAAATTTCCAAGTCCAGAAAACTGTTATTTTGGTGAGACCAAAACCATCATGGGCTAAGGATGTTTAAGGCATTAAAGGATCAAACAATACATTAGGATGATATACAAGGTGTCAAGGATGGATGGGGTTCTGGTGCATTTCCATCAAGGCAAGGTTTAAGTGCCAAAACAAAATTGCCAAAAGGCTATCCAATACTGGAGTAATGGTCACTGTTTTGGCTAGACCACAAAACGATCATGGATAACTAAATAAACAAAATGTTAATGAAACAAGATTTGTTTTGGTAGATTGGCAAGATAGAGTAGAAGAGATTCATGTTGATGCATTTTCAATATGACCAATGTTAAAGATTTGGTGAGAGTCAAGATATGGTATCTTTTAACAGAGAACAAGATAGGTCCAGCGATGGTTTGGCAAGTTTGCTTCAAGAGTTTGAATTGTTCAAGGTGGGGGTGATGCTCAATTAGGTCACACATGACCATGAGCATGTCAAGGATTTTTCTCAAGATTTTAGGGAACACTTTTGTTCACAAATATTCTAATAAACAACCCTAGTCTTGTTGAAAATAGTTAATATCAATATTTAACACAAGCAAGTCAATACAAAACAAACCATTCAACAAGACACAACAAACAAGCCACGTAACATCTCATTCAAAACAAAACACTCAAGGAGTTGGTGAGATCAAACAATTATCAATCAACAAAGTTCATAACCCTTAATATAATTAAGTGGTATAGTGATCACACATATTCATGACAAGATGGTGTTTTAAAAGTATCTCAACTCGTAACTTGATAATTTTCAAAAGGTTTGATAAAGAGAAAATATATGGGGTAGTATATTCCCCAATTGTATCATTCTCAAAAGGTGTTGAAAATAGGATCTTTAAAATAAGAGATTTTGATACTTGCAAAATATCAAGGTATAAAATAAGTAGGAGATAGTATATAGATCTCCATAGTTTTGGAAACACTTAAACCTTTGGAATATTTTACTTTCTCAAACAGTAGGTCTTTGGTTAGTTGATAAAATCAAAACATCATTGAAAAAGGAGTTGGCCAAAATAAGATTTAGAGAAGACATATGGATCATTATTCTTGTCATGACATGATCACCAAAATTAAAATGACATGTTAAATTAGTTGAGTTCAAAGGTTAGTGTTTTCAGTGGTTGTTAACTCAATCAACAAAGCAGACAAGATCAAATAGAGAAATCAGGAGTGAAACACAAACATTAGTGAAGCATTTCAAAAAGTTCTTGTTGACTCTGATTTTTGGCTCTACAAAAACTGTGTTTTTCTAACTTCCCAAAAATTGGGGCGTTACAAAATTCCCCTACGACAAACATAAGAGTCTCAGAGATTACCACGAGTGAACCATAAATATGAAGAGGAACCAAAATAACAGCAGCCCACGAGTGAACCTAGAAAATTTTAAGCAACTGAACCAAGAGGAACCAAAACTGTAAGAGGTGAGGGAGATGTAGAGCTCGCCATATTAGCCGCTGGTATGAACCGACAGTAAGATAAACTTTGGAATAGACTTGCAATTGCAGCTAGTGATGCATAGTTTATTTTGGAATACACACGAAGTAACTCGATGAGGGAATTAGTAGAACACTTACCTTCCCAGTTCATCACAAGTTCTTCTAAATGAAAGCATGGATTTATTTTCAGTGGTTATGAGTGCATCTAGTGACATTGTAATATTTAAGATTTAGATTTGAACAATTCGATAGCATATTAATCTGTATGATACAAAATTGATCAAGCAAAAATGTTTTGTCATGAGAAACTTCGTAGTTTGTAAGTATATAAGATGTTCAGCCTGCACTAATCCCAAATATGGTGCCTAGTCGAAGGCTAAATATTGGAGGGGTACTTCTGGCTACTAAAAAAACAATGATTTCTTTGCTAAAACCAAACATTAGTGTAGGCTGACAGAACTACACTTATTTTCATGCAGACATCAGATAGTGTTACATTATCAAGCAACTGTATTTTCTTAAAAGCACCTCACACCCGTGAGAACTCCTAGTAAAGAGAACTACCATTAGAAGGGGCCAATAATACATCCAGTATTACTTATACAATCCACAGAGAAGAAAACATGACAACAAAGATACACACTGCATCCTAATACTTCATCCAAAGTATGCAATTCTTAGAATGTGTCACAGACCTAAACAGCCTTAAAATCCGATGCAATACAATATATTCAGTTTAAAATCCATGGAGAAGGAAACATGACACCAAAGATACACACTGCATCCTAATACTCCATCTAAAGTATGTCATTTTTAGCATGTGCCTTGTACCCAACATCCTTACAATCCAATGCAAGAAATATATTCATTATGGAATAAATCATACATACTTTTGGGGTTCCTTGCACACATGACCTGCAGTACACCCTGATCCTCTCAATCAACACTAAGACCTCTAGTCCATTCGGTGTGGCAACAAAGCAGGCATTGCTCAACAATATGTCATCTACCAACATTTCTTTATAAAAGTATCAAATCCATCCCATATATCTCAATGTGAAGAATTAGAATGCAAGTTAAAATTGCTGTAGCTAAACCTGGCTCGCTATGAAGTAGGCATAAGTCATCACTGCTCAAGAAAATGGGCATGGATGCATGGTACTAAAACTGAAGAACCATATGGCTGTTATGAAATGCAGTGTTTAGTTTGATTTTAAGTTATAGTAAGGAAAAAAATAATTTTCAATCATTGAAGACCAAATGTGCTCAACCGGACTCTTGTAACTGTTTCCATAATGAGAAAATTGTTGATTTCACTATGTAGATATAATGATCATAGCAGAACATAAGTTCATTTATACAAACACGTACAAATTAACCGCAACGAACAAATCCACTGGAAAATTAAGAGTACATTCTTTAATGAACTATAATTAAGATTTGTACAATACTTGATGCATTTTCATATCATGATCCTATGCTACCAAATGGATTTAAATTAACATCACTCACTAACAAGAGTTCTCTTGGCGTATTAAAATCAAGGAAAAAAATAGCGCGCTACAGAAATATAACGCCGGCCTCAAAATATGCTATTAGCGTGCTATTTCGCGCTATAGCGTGCTATTAGCGAGACATTGTACACTGATCTATTTAGCGGGACCATTTCTAGGACGCTATAGCGTGCTATTAGCGGGGATATATGGCGCTATTTTTTTTCATGGATTAAAATAGATCTTCAAAAATAGTTGTATAGTACAGAACATCTCGATCAAATAACACAGTGTCACATTACCTGATGATGCATAGTGCATCATGGAGACTGCGGCCAGCTTCCTCACTAACCAATTGGTTGGATCCATAAACAAGCACAGTGACAGTTCTCCCTTGACACCAGTAATCTTCACAATCTTTCCGTCTCCAACAGTGTCATGTGTAAGTATCAAATATCAGATATTGAACTCTACTTTACGTAAATAAAAAAATTCAACTCTTAAAAAACAAGAACTATGTACTGGTTGCTGCTCAAATCTTGTGAAAAGAACAGAATGAACAAGCATTGACTTGTGTAAGAGCAATTATGCAACGATAGACGATAGTAAACATTTGTTAAGCTCTGTTCCTAACTACTCCAAGCAGCATATGTTTTCATCAAATTACTTACATGTTTGCCACCACACTATTAGCATTCATGAATACTACCACAGAACAGCATGATGCATCACTATGAAGCCATTTTTCTATTACCAAGATACAGAGACATTGAGAGTGCAGCTCCCTTGGTGGGCATCACTCTTAGAGCTAGTAAAAGCTACAACACAACAACATGCTGTTTCACAATCGAAGGCAATTTTCCTATTGCCAGCAATGAAGATATGATGGAAATGCGGATAAACAGCCCATGGCAGCAACGAAACTAAAATTTCAGGTATAATTCCATGACACACCCTTAAGTAGGAGATGGCTCAGAGCTATTTTTAGCTTCTCTTTAGGAGAGTAGCCTGGTAGCTCAAAGACCTCCATCCTATCTAACACAGGAGCTGAAAACAACTTACAGCGGGAAGGCAAGAAAAGAAATAACAACATGATTGATGATGCATACCATCAGTCAAAAAGTAACAAATCTAGTGAAATATCTAGAATTTTGAAAGGAGTATGGTCAGAGCACCTGAAAATAATTAACATAAGAGTGGCTATCATGGTAATCATATATTTGGTTCAAACACCGCCACTTCAATTCTTATCGCTTTTGTAGTTGTGAACAAATAGAATCCAACCTGCATATACTCCCTCTCCCTGTTGCATAAGAAAGGAAAAAGATCATCTCAATCTGAAAAAAGAAACAACAGAGATAAGGCAGACTTATGATATACATATATGTATCCATCTAAATTTAAAGAGATGGGAATCGGACCAGGCAATTCAACCCCTCACCCCTGAGCCCTATCCAATATGCGTACAAAAATCAAAATTTTGCCAGCTTCCAAATAACAAATGGCAGAAACAGAAACATATAATCCCAATAGCACAAACCAAAATTGAAAGGCAACCTGACGGAGTTACATAAGATGCAATACGTGTAGCCATATATGGACCAAATGCTGGCATGTGGTTCTCCCAAACGTGAACTGGATTAGGAAAGAAAAAGAATAAGGAAAGCATAAGTAAAAGAGCAATTTGAAAGGAAAAAAAAGAATCGATGGATTCGATGGATTGGGTTGCAAACCTACTGCACCGCGAGCAGAACGGCCGGACGGAGGCGCAATACCCACTGCCGCAGAATCAAAAGTAATAGAAGGAGCATCAAACTGGCCGTGACCACGGGCACCAGCAGCACCACTGCGAGCAGGGCCAGAACCACCAGACGGAGGCGCAGCACGCGCAGCCGCAAGATCCACACACACCAGGCTTGCCCATGAACGGCGGTTGCGCACTCCTAGACCGCATCGCGCACACGGTACACAGCCTGGATGACGTCGTCGGGCGGCGGAGGAGGCCGAGAGGAGCCCAGAACGTCGCCACCCAGACAGCTTTGCCGTCGTTCTGGTCCTGCCCGCGACCTAGGGTCAGGACCGGGCGGGGAAGGGAGCGGCCAGGGGGGAAGAGGGCATGGAGGAGGGAGGGATTCACTCGGGAATAAGATGGCCAAGAAGACCCAGAAACGTCGCCGCCCAGTCGGGCGCCGCCGCAGTTCATCCCCGCCGCCGTTCTGGTCCTGCCCGCGATCTAGGGTTAGGACCAGACAGGGAAGGGAGCGGCCAGGGGACGAGGGCATGGAGGAGGAAGCCTAGGCTGGGAGAGAAGTCGGGGCGCTTACCAGGTCGCCGGCGCCGGGTTCGAGCTCCGTCGTTCGCTGACAGAGAGACGCGACCTCCTTCTGGGTCTCTGCCAGGCTGCTCCTCCTCCTCCCACCTCCCTCCCTGTTCCTGCACACACACCACCCTGTTTCCGACGGAGGCGACCTTGCAGGCACGGAGACGACCGGTGGTGCAGCAGGAGGAGAGACAACGGCAGAGGAGGAGGAAGCGCACAACGGCGGTGGAGTTCTCAGGGCGGAGGAGAGAGGATTGGAGGGAGAGAGCCACAAGGGGATCGGGGGGTGCGAGGAGAGGCTCAATCGTGAGACGTCCAGTGCCAGGAAACCTAGCGTGCACCGTCCGCGCGCGAGTGAATAAACGAGGACGAAAACGACAAAAAAATGAGCCACTGATTTGCGGGCCTAGCCCGTGAATCAACCACAGGCCAGAGATCCCAGGGAGCTTAGTTATGTTACTGATAAGGATGTTGGTTGTTCTCGTCTCTGACCGCATAAAAGGTAACGTATAAGACTCTGTTGTCAGGCTATACCAGTGTGTTAGCTTTCTTAATAAAGTCGGGCCCTCCCGGGTCATCGTTCTAAAAAAGAGATGGGTCATGGACCAATGTTCGTGGGACTTTGACCCCAACAGAATTGGCCTGACCGGGGGAACCCCTAACCGACATGTGGTACCCATTGGCAACACACATATAAAGAGTGGGGATCTGGATACCTACGTCTTGTGGGTTCAAGTACGTTTTATCCGATCTCCCCAAATTTCCTAAACCCTACTGATTTGAGGGTGTGCTGAAGCAACAGGAAGGCCAAGACCACAGCCAGCCACCTCCAAGGGTAGTGCCGGCATGCAAGGGCCGGCGATCCGGCGACGACTACCTCGACCAGCAGCTCGTCCTCAACAACCCCAAGCAATGCCTGCATCAAGCAGGTGATCACCCGCACAAGAAGTTCACGTGAAACTTTTGCTAGTATACCTTGTGTCCATTGCTCTTGTTGTCCTTTGGCATGGCTCTGAGTAGTAGATTTCGCTCGAGAAGGAACCAGAATGCGGCGACCATGCTAGGTCCGTGGAGGTGGAAGAAAGATCCCGCCACACCGTGGTCCAAGCCTTGGATACGGGAGATCACACTCTAAGAGAGACATAGTACCTTCTCTCCCTAAGAAATCTTTTGACAGCTGGTGAATGATCTTCATTCTGCTAGTCCCTGAAACGGATTCACCATGAGGGCGAAGCGTCTTGGTAAGTTTCAGTTGTTGTTTTCTATGTTCTCATCCATATTCGATTTGGACCGAATATTTTTTTTTTGTATTTAAATAATCCATAATAGCCATGTTTTCTTTTGCTCTTCCATCTGTCCCACCGATGGCGCCCGCAGAACGATATCAGTAATCCATGAGTCGCAATGAAGATCTGAATGAGACAACCAGCAGTACAGAAACCGTCTTGATAGGCTCCGAACCATGAAGGTATGCAGAAGATGTCGTAGGACATGAGTACTAGACCAGATGTTATGGAAGCGATGAAGAAGGGGATCGAGGATCTGCGTGCCTAGCGACATGCCAGACAAGTCGCCTGGGATAGCGAGGAGTAGGAGGCAACACGACCTCCATTGACTTGTTGCCTTTTCCTTCTTCTCTTCTTATTTTGCCTAAGGGTGGGCGTTCGGTCTTTTCGGTTAGTTCGGTTCGGTCTTTTCTATCTTTAACAATTTCGGTTATCCAGAAACGTTACCCGTAATAAATTCGGTCTTTCTGGTTTTCTGTTCTTCGGTCTTCGGTCTATTCGGTTCGGACTTCGGTCATGACCAAATAGACCGATATTTTGGGCGTAAGAAGGGGAATCGGCGCTCGGGACTGAAAAAGTGGGAAGCGATCGACTGGTCACTCGCGCACGGGAAAATCTAAAGTACGCTAGGCTGGGATACTCAGTTGATGGGTCTAGAGACTAGATGGTACGTTTGATTCAATAGTTGGGCCTATAAACTAGATGTACATAAGTTCAATAGTTGGGCCTATAAACTAGATGTACATAAGCTGTGCTGGCACACAAATTCGGATGCTTCCGTACGTAATTCACTCAAAATAAAATAAAATCGGTCTTTCGGTCTATTCGGGTTATTTACAAGTGATGACCGAATTTCTTATTTAATTTCGGTCTTTTCTAATTTGCTACCCAAATTTCTAACGGTCTTTTCGGTCTCGGTTATTTCGGTTTCGGTCTCGGTCTTTTCGGTTTCGGTTTTCGGTCTTCGGTTTTTATGCCCACCCCTAATTTTGCCCCTGTTGTTGGGGCGTAGTTCCTATGCTCATTGTCCCCCGTGTCAAGATAAAATTTTCTACCTATGATATCCTTCAGTATCCACGAGATAATTTTTAATCCATAGTGCATAACTTTATGAATGCCGATATTTACTGGGTCTCACGGTAAAGTGAGGTCTACCATCCTGAGGTGCTGCAGTTTGTAGGTTCTTGGTGAATTTACGAGACTTGTAGGTTCCAAACGAGCACATGCCGAGCACCAAGATTTGTAGATTCCAGGTGTGGTGTGACTCATACATTTTCTAACATAGTAAAGAATGGTATCAGGTTTGTGCGAGCCCCAAGTTCGCTTTCTCGCTGGGGCGCAACCTGTCCCTATCCCGTTGGAAACGTTCCTTGGGTGAATCCGGTGAGCACTTTAGGGGGTGTTAGCTCCGTAAAACTGTGCAATGCAGTGCATGCTAGTGTAGTGATCATGGGTTCGACCAAAGCTCTTCCCATCTCCGTTCGCGACGTTCCGGTGTTAGGCCCACATTTCTTACATGGTGGGCATGATTTAAGGTGGTGGAGTGGGTTTGAACTTCGTGAAAACCCTTCATTGCTCGCGATGTCCCCCTACCGGCACCTATGGACAACTAGGGTCCAACGGAGCACTGGTGGATATAGAAATCGCCCAAACTTTGCAAGGGAGCACTACAAGAAAAATCACCTTTTCCACGGATGACCCCAGTGTCCATTGTAGATGGTGCATCTATTACAGTTGTTTCGGTTTCATGGTAGATGTCCGCAATGAGGGTGGTCTCTGAATGTACAAAGGATCATCGATATATGTGGTAGATACGTGGCTTGATCCGTTGTAGACGTTAAGTGGCCCATTGCTGGCGCCACCTAGCTAGCACAATTTCCGCTCATTTTATAGAAGTTATTCGTGGTAGAAGTGAAGTTGACATTATTGTTTTCTATTGCACGTTAGAATTTTACTCCTCGAAGTCATTTGACGTTGGTGGGTCTGCATGTCGGTGTTTCCGAATGACTATTGATACTCGTGAACTAGTGGATTTTTTCGGTTGCGGCAGCTAATTTAACATTGTTAAGGTTGCGAGATACAGAGCCGTGCTATGGCCCAACTAGTGGATCATGGAAGTCGATCTCTTTGTACAAGAAAGATGCACTATATTTGATTATTGTTACGCGTGATTGCTGACTACTTGAATTGACATTAATTAAGGTTGAGGGACGCTACCCCACTGTCAACTCTGTGTACAAATTTGCACGGTATGATTTTTTTTACGAGAAGTATTCGAACAAGAAAACTCGGTACTCATGATGAACGGGTGATTCTAAAAAATTATTCTATAGCTCGCCCATAAGGTGGTTTCATCTTGTCAGCCACATTTAAAAATTGTTTGTTTGGATGCTAAGTTATGCAAACACATGCAGCTGATTTTATCCAACCACATACTCCCGGAAGATCTCGTGCATGGTATGGCAGAAGACAGGACGTTCGCTATCGTCTGACCGAAGAACGTCAACAATAGACGGTTGTCGTCTTCTGCTCTTCAAGTCTTTGTATGAACGCGGCATGTCGACGCGCCGACTGTTGGCATTTGGCAATAATTCGGGAAACGTGACTTGTATCGCATTTTCCTGAAGCAATGAAGATTATATCCGGTTCAGCGTAGTAGCAACCGTGGTCTCCATTGCATTCCTCAATCATCAACCACTAAGTTCCAAGCAGGGTTTAACATGTAGTGCAGAAATATCTGCGCTTAGGATAGAAAATTACGTAAGTAGTAGCAGTAGTTGACAATTTCGTGGCTGCATTTAGGGTGTGTTCGGTTCGTGTCATCGAGTGGAATGTAATGGGTTGGACCTGCACCTGAACCTCATCCTCGCGTTCGGTAGCCAAGCAGAACGAGAACCAACCCATGCCTCAGAACGGAATATTCGCATGATATGCGGAATTGGGCAGTCCCACCAAATCGGCGGAATCACTTCGTTCCGAGGCAATTAAGGAGAGAAAAAAAAGAAAATTCCCACGATCTCTCCTCTCACCCCGTCGTCCCTATCCTCACCCCGCCCCGCACGACCCTCTCCCTCGTGGCCTCGTCTCTTGACCGGCGCGGCGGCGGGTGCGAGTGTCTGGATTGGGGCTGCGGGGAGCAGCAGGCCGGCGGCGAGAAAGCAGGTCGGCGGCGGGGCAGCGGGGAGCAGCAGGTCGGCGGCGGGTCAGCGGGGAGCGACAGGTCGGCGGCGGGTCAGCGGGGAGCAGCAGGCCGGCGGCGAGAAAGCAGGTTGGCGGCGGGGCAGCGGGGAGTCTGTCTGGGTCAACTCCGGCAGCCAGTACACCCGAGGATTGAGCCTAAGTCCGACGGGCGCCCGTTCATATGCGTCACGGATTTGTTCATCTCAAAATCTTTTTCTCAGATCTTTTTTTGTCCGGATCTTACTTCTCAGATCTGTTTTGTCTCTGATCTGTTTGTCAAGGATTTTATTTTGCTCAAGATCTGTTGATTTGTCTCACGTCTGAGTTGTCAAGGATTTCTGCTGTTCATCGATTTTGTCCGCTGATGGAGACGAGATCTTGGGCTGTGCTCTGCCCACTGATTCTTGTTTCCCACAAATTTTGCTTATCAAATATTCTTGGAATATTGTGCGTGTACATTTTAGATTGGTAGGGTAAACTCACCAAGGGTGAGTCGAACCAGATTCTAGTCATTTTAATTCTTGAACCGAACATGAAGATGGAATCAACCCATTACACATTTTTCACCTACCGAACACATGAATGTAACCAACCCATTACTCAGGAATGTAACCATGACATTCTATTCTACTTGGTTCTTAAACCGAACACACCCTAGGAGTCAATATCATTCGCTGTCTTACTACTGATTTTCAACTACACACTAGTTCCGAAACATCAACCTTCTCTGAATATAGTTGGAGACAAAAAAAACATTTAAGAGTCAAGTTCCCTCTTATATGGACTACAGAATGTAGAATGTAGACTATTGCGTGCAACATTTCAGCTACCAATGTGAAAACGAATATCTTTGTGTTTACCTCGCTCCAGGGATGTCAGAAATATTACCAGCTACCGTCGACAATGGCAAAGAGTGCGAGTTAACCACCTGGCTCTGCATTAGACCCAGCATCTCGACACTTAAGTAAGCTTCAAGTAGCTCCGGGAGCGGCGTATTACCGTCCAGGAACTGTATGATCTGCCGAATGCCCGGCCGCACATTGGGCAGAGGGTGCGAGCAGAGCAAGCAGAGCTTCAGCACGAAGCTCGCTTCTTCTACGGCGAAGTCACCCCGGAGACGCGGGTCCACGGCGTCAGTGATCGTCCCTTCACGCCATTGCTCGATCACCCGGTCAAAGAGCAGGTGGTGAGCCCCGTGCTCACCTTGGGAGATGGGCCGCTGCCCGCAGGCAACCTCCAGCATGAACACGCCGAAGGCGAAGATGTCGGACGCCTTGGACACCTTGCCGGTGTGCCCGAGCTCCGGGGCCAGGTACCCCATGGTGCCGACCACATGCGTGGTGTGCGGATCAGTGCCGTGATCATACAGCCTCGCCAGGCCGAAGTCGCCTAGCCGTCCGTTCATCTCGTCGTCCAGAAGCACGTTGCTGGCCTTGATGTCTCGATGCAGAACCACCTGCTCCCAGTCCTCGTGGAGGTACAGTATGCTAGATGCGACATCTTTGATGATTCCCAACCTTTGGCTCCAGCTCAAAACCGGCATGTCGTGATCGTAGAGAAACTTATCGAGACTGCCATTCGGCATGTGGTCGTATACTAGCAGGAGCTCGCGCTTCCGCCGGCAGTACCCAAGTAGCCGGACGAGGTTCCGGTGCCGGATCTGACCGATGCTCACCACCTCAGAGATGAACTCCTTCATGCCTTGCCTCGACTCGTGGGACACCTTCTTCACTGCAACCGCCGCCCCGGACGTCGAAAGCACTCCCTTGTACACCCTCCCGAAACCGCCGATGCCAAGCAGCCGCTCGTCGCAGAACCCGTTGGTGGCGTGGAACAAATCCTTGTACGAGAAACGGTGCGGCCCGAACTCGGTCTCCCAGTCCTCCTTAAGCTCGGCGTACTTACGCCGCCTCCGATCAATCATGACGACTGTGACAGCCAGTGCAAGCACCAATGCGGCCGACGCAATCGGCAAAAAGATCTTCAGCGTCTTCCTCGAGTTCGACGGGCGCTTGGGGATGGTGAACGGCAGGGCCGGCAGCTTCTTTGTGTTAAGCGCCGGGGCTTGCCCGTCCATCTTGAAGCTCCAGGCAAGCACGTAGTGGCGGCTCGATACCACGCCGGTGGAGGACGAGAAGCCGACGTAGGCTTCGTCCTGGATCACCGACGACAGGTTCACCGTGGTGGAGAGCAGAGGCTTTTTGGGCTTGGGAATCTCCAGGGGTGCCATGGTGACGCTCACCAGCGACGTACGCGCGTCGAAGTCCACCCATACCTGAGCGGCCGTGCGGTTTAGAAGGCTCATGTTCCTGAACGCGCCGGTGCCATCGTCGTAGTACCCTGCGTTGTCGGCGACGACGGACGAGAGGCCGTCCACGTCGATGCCGACGTGGTTGTCGCTCATGTCACCGAACTCGGAGTTGACGATGGTGTCTAGCTCGACGGCCAGGAAGTGGTTGCTGGTGTTGCCGTTGTTGGCCGCGTTGGCGAGGCCCATGTACTGGCTCTGCAGCGCCGTGGAGAAGTTGTTGCTCCTGGTGACGACGAAGGCCAGCCCAGGGCTGCTGAGGTCAGCGTACTCGCTGGTGATGCCGAACACGAAGGCCGTCGAGAAGGACCGCGCGGAGGAGGCGCCGTCGTGGAACGGCACAGGGAACGGGTAGAACGCGTGACCTTTCAGCAGAGTCGTGCCGTTCGTCAGCATCAGGAGGCCGTCTGTGGTGACCACCGCCGTACCGTCGAGTGAGAGGTTCACGCCGGCGAAACTGTCGAATGTGAACTGGTCAACGGCCGGAGAAGCGAGGGAAGGCCATGAAGAGTTAAGAAGAGAAGCAGAGGAAGGACGCTCATGGTTGGTAGGTAAATTCCTATCGCCAATGCCCGCAGCGCATTCGCACCTGATATGCCTAGTAGCCTCAGGATGTATTTCCACGAAGAATGGAGCCATCAAAGAAACTTGCTGGCCGAGTACGACTGACTAATGCTTAGAGATAGTTCTGTTATACAATTTTTTGAGTCAAGTTTTGTTAAACAATTCAACTTGTATTTTACTGCAATAAACAATAAACTTGCTCCATTTCGTTAAACCGCGTCGCTTTCAAGTTTACTGCTATTATGTATACGATCATTGACTTGACTTGCAGTTGTCAACTTGCGTGGCAATTGTCTGACCAGCACGGAACGCATGAATGCTAATATTTACAGACACCGAATCATAAGGATTTGGATGATGGAACGTTTCGTTGATAATGTCTCGTCTCGCCATGTGTTCAGCGGCATGTGATTCTCTCCTTAATGCATTTTGTATCAGTTTTGTTATTTCAAGAAATTACTCTTTCTTTGTAATATTCCCGAGCTTCGTTCGAATATAAAAAAATGAGACCGCATCAAATGAATGTGAATGGCGGCTGAGAAGTACTCCCTCCGTCTCAAAATATAAGGCGCACTACTTTTATGCTCATCTTTTGATGCTCGACTTTGACCATAAATATATAATTATATGTTAATAAATTATATGGATTCAGAATGTGTAAATGGTACCGTTGGATTCGTCTTGCAAAATTCTTTCATTTCATATTTCTTTATTCTAATGTTATTAAAACGTTATAAGTACAAATCATGGTCACGATTGTAACTCGTTAACCAGCGAAATTTAAGGGCGTTATATTTTGGAACAGATGGAGTAACTACTAAAAATCAACAGAGAAATACTGGACTGAAAAATAGGGCCAACTAGGACAAAAGTTGACCCTCTGATCTAGCAAGAACCTAGAACTCAAACCACATCTCCAAAGCATAAGAAAAACCATAGCATTTCCAAACGGTCTGGATGACGTGTCATTATTTTGTGATGTCTACAAGGGAACTTACAAAATAATTTTATTTAATATTAACATAAAAAAGTTTTTTGGAAGGAATGTGATAAACCCGGCGGTGAGTTTTTTGAAATAATATGAACCTAAATTATGTACTCTAAACTGTACTAATGCTAACTCGAGTTAAAGATAAAAATAATAAGTAAAAAATATGAATACGCATTCTATACTACCGAAACTGAAAAATGAAAAAAAAGCTAATGCTTTATGAAAATGCCAAAAGAACAAGAAACACAAATATGGTGCACTGTAGAAACTATGTTTGTATAATTTTTAAAATTATCTCCTTCCACCAAGTTGATACACATTTATGAAGTTCAAAAAATTTAAGAAGTGGGTCTATCTTGCTTTCTTATTGTTGTGGATGATGTCAATCCTTCCAGTCATCATGTTATATTATTAAGCATCTCGCTTTAGGGTGCTCCCAGCCGTTTCCTTTTTAAAAAATGACATGCTAATTTGCAAGCATATAAGGAGAAAGTGAGATATGTAGGGAAATCATCACCTAGTTGACTCTAAATTCGCAATACCTGTCAAAGTTTTAAATAGCGGGCTATAGCTTCGCTATAGCGGCGCTATAGCGTTTTCTGCATTGTGTCACTAAGTGCATTAGCGCTTTTTGCATTGTGCTTTTTTTGCAGGTTGCCGCTAAATAGCTTAGCCCGCTATTTAAAACTTTGATACCAGTAGCAAATAACTTGCATGTAAATGTTTTCTCCCATTGACCATGCTTTTCTCGATCACTGACCTGACTAAGGACGCCCATAATCGTAAGATACCAACAGACCCTCAAACCATCAAGCCATTAATTGTCATGTACAAGCCCTTCATTTGTATAGGCCCATTTTTAGAAACGCAATGTACTGCATATCCGCACACACAAGCACATTCATACACTAACCTTATATCGATTGGAAAATCGGAGTAATGGAGCACTAGAGCTTGAAGATCACCGACGTAGCATTATACACATCTCGCTATGGGCACAAAGTCGTCTCACATAGAAAAATTATTTTACCCCGCTAAGTTATAAAGAACATCATGGTACTGTTTGATCCTTCCCCGAGCCCCCGCTGCTCTGCACCTCCACATGCATGCCTTTGCGCACTTGTGCTCGAAAGCTCGGGTGGGCAAGGATGAGAGCAAGGAAAATATGAAAAGCATAAATAAAAAGGAAACTGGTGTCAGGTTCTACCTCTTTTTAAGGCTATCAGATCATATGCGCCGAGCAATTGAGTAACCAACTTAGGACTTTTTTTAGTTTTCTAAGAAACCAAGCTTGCGTGCCCCTTCTTTTGAACCATGTTCAACTGAGAGATCTCCCTATAGTTTAACTAGCAAGATATCGTACCTCTTACTTGACGTCTTAAGCTTCAAATAGGCCCCTGGAGGCTTAAGATCCATATACATGTGGGTGGTATTTTGTGATGCCTACACATGTATGGTTTATTAAATTTAGAATTTATATTTAAACAAATTTGAAATATGGAAGATCATTTCGTATACTTATTTTTTTAAACATTTTTAGGTAAATA
The DNA here is from genome assembly GCA_947311845.1 of Poa pratensis. Classification (NCBI taxonomy): domain Eukaryota; kingdom Viridiplantae; phylum Streptophyta; class Magnoliopsida; order Poales; family Poaceae; genus Poa; species Poa pratensis. The sequence continues at coordinate 16,143,690 of CAMZMU010000087.1, forward strand.
AGTTTTTGTATTTTTGTTTGTATACATGAATTGTTTGGGGTATTCAATTTATGTCCATATTCATAATTTTATAACTATTACTAGATTAATGTCCATACACATAAAAACAATTGTTCGTATACATCACAAAATATTTTCATATGCATCAACATAAATATGTTCATATAGAGAATGGTCATGTATTTACGAAAAAATTAAATAAAAAATAAACAAGAAAAAGTAAGTATATAAAATGAAAAGAGAATAATTTTATTATAGGAAAAAGGGAAAACCAAAACAAGCAAAACAAAAGTAGGCTTGCCTATTGGGCCAGGTCATGGGCCGGAAGGACGTGGACGTCGATCCCGGCAGCCGACGAGGTGAGACGTCACTAATCGTGTCTCACGTCAAGGTAGCCAAACTAATCCCGAATCATACTAGGTTAACAATTCGAAAGAAACGAAATTAATCTCGGCAGAAAACCCGGGACTGTATCCTACTCAATCTCGGCAGGTCGCGAGCCATATAAGCCTAGGCCCCCGCATAATCATGATCTACCAAACGAACAATCGGGAGCCCTAGCCATAGCTACGACTCTAGTCATCTGCGCGATCGAGATCGATCGGCCGTGAAGATGGAGGGCGGCACGAGAGATGCCATCGTCGCCTCTTTCATGGAGGTCACGTCCTGCGACTCCCAGTCGGTCGCCGTGCGTCACCTCGCTTACTGCGGCTGGCGTCTCGAGACCGCCATCAACCGCTACTTCACCGTCGGCGCCGCCGATCCGGCGCACGATCATCCCGTCGTCCATCCCATCCCAGTCCGCTCCGGGACGATGCACGAAGACACGGTGCGCGATCCCATCCCCGCGCGCTCGGACACGCTGTACCCGCACCAGCACTTCTACGGTACCAGTTCCGCCCGCGCCGCCCCATCCATATGGAGCGCGAACAGGGTGCCGCCACCTCGAACGCCGGTTTATCCGGTACCCGTGGCCGTTGAGGACCCGTCAATGCCGGCAAGGAACGTGACCGGGTGGGAGTCAGATGATGACACCAGCACGAAGGAAGAGGAAGAAACTAACATCAGCTCCAAAGAAGATGAACGAGCCAAGGAGACCGAAGAAGATCACGGGAACGACGACAAGGAGCCCATGGAAGAAGACGACGACAACAAAAGCATGGAGTTGGAGCAAGAAGATGACGATTACGAGGGCACAGATGATTACATCGAAGATGACCAAGATGACGATGACTACTTACAGGCGGCGGAGACTGACCACATGGAGGCGTTGGAGGGACCGACGACGCGAGCTCGGGCCGAGAAGACGCTGCAGGATCTGTTCCGGCCTCCGTACGAGATAATGTACCGAGGAAGCTTCCACGAAGCCAAGGTGCACGCGGCGAGGAAGGACCAGTGGCTCCTCATGAACATACAGTCGAGCGGCGTGTTTGCGTCGCACCTGCATAACCGGGACCTGTGGTCCAACGAGGTGGTCGTCCAGGTGATCAAGGACAACTTCGTGTTCTCGCTCCTGCAAAAGACGGGGAATCCCGGCGACGAAGCGGGCAAAGTGTGCTGCTTCTACAAGCTCCAAGATGATCAGCTCCCAGCCGTGCTGGTCCTGGACCCGATCACCGGGCAGCTGCTGGCCAAGTGGTGCGGCATCGTCCAGCATCCTGACGATTTCCTGGACAGTATTGGCAAGTACACTGAGTCCAAGCCTAGCGCGGTGTCGAAACCAAAGATCGTTCGACCGACGGCAACAGCAACGCCCCAAGAACCGGTAATGACTACCAACTCTGCTTCTGATACACAACAACCTGAACCGGCACCGGCACCCAAGGCTGACAAGATCGAGGCTCCTGCACCAATACCCAAGGTTGACAAGATCGAGGCTCCTGCGGTGACAATCGACGATGGGCAGCCTATGGATGGAGAGACGGTCTGCAAGCTCAGGGTACGGTTCCCTACTGGTAATATGGTCACCAAGGAATTTGGGAGTACGCGGAGTGTCGCGGTGCTCTTCGCATACTGCAGATCAGTTGCTCGTGACCAGGCTGGGACGGATCAGGCCTTCCGTATCATGAGGATGGCTGGCCGGGGCTTTGAGGAGCTGCGCGATGACGGCGTGTCATTTGAAGATCTGAAGCTTAATCGAGATTCCGTTACGGTTGTAATGGATACTTGAGCCATAAACACCATGAATTCTTATGCTCGTTTAATAAAAGTAGCTTCCATATTGTATCTTTTTGGGTCTGTGTCCCGTTGTCAATCATGATAGTTGTTTCATGAGTCTACCTTGAGTCCATGACACCGTGCACACACACGCTAATCTTATCCAGTGGTTGCAGGCAAGGCACCTAAGAACCGCGTACCAAACTACCATCAGAACAAAACACGGATTAGTTAGAGCTTATATTGTCTAGAATTAACAACAAATCAAATCAGGCCAAGTATTTTGATTATATTATGGATTTTGTCGCCATTGATGATTTGATCTCCTTCGGACCATGTTAATTATCAACCCACATGAAGTTTTATATTGTTCTATCCATTGCTATGGAAATAAAAATGACTTTAGATGCATTTTGTATTGATTCACGATTATTCCCTCATGGGGTCTTCAAATGAGCCGTGACAAATATCACTATCTACTCCATACTCCCTACATTTATGTCAGCTATCACTGATCCGTGACAAGTATCACTATCTACTCCATATACTCCCTCTGTTTCAAAATTAGTTGACGCATATCTTTACTATTAAGACAGAGTCCATGGTTGGTGTCACACTTCCACCTTTTTACATAGCAAATGCCACCGAGCATATACAACACCAACAACCTGATCTCTCCTTGCCGAACAATAACCAGCGTGGAGTCATCCGCATGGTTCGTTCGATTCAGTTAACCGCATGCATATCACTCACCGTTTCAGATTTTTGGGCAGCAAGCCGAAGGATATTCATGAGTGACTGAGTGGTTATCTAAGGTTTCCTTCCCTTGTTCCCTCACGCGACCAAATTGCCGCCGCGCACGGCAGCCCCGCCACCAACTGCTTACCCCGCCCGGCAGATAACTATGGTAATCCTGATGACCTTGATGTTTTTAATTATGATAATATCTCTCTTGCTGGAATGGCTAGCTTAGTTGGGATTGACCTAGGGTGTTCTATTGATATGATAGACACTAACCTAGAGATTATGAGGAATCTGGAACAAGCCAGACAGGAGTTGATGAAACAAAACTTAAATACTTCTATTCAAGAAATGACTCATAGCTCCCCTGCTCATATTGATACTGGGGATGCTGCTTTAGAGGATCTTTATTCAGATAAAGAGGATGATTTGTCGGATACAAATGATTTAGACTATGACGAACTGAGAGAAATTTTCTCAGCAAAGAAAAAATGGGCTAGCAGCTCACCAGCTATGGGCTGTGTGAAAGTTGCAGCCCCAGTCTCGATTAAAAAGAATAGAGTTAAAAAGAAAAAAATGATTGGTTTCATCTGGAATTTGAGAGGAGCTGGGGATGATAACAAAGTTCGAATTATACGAGAAAATGTAATAGATAAACATGTGGATTTCCTCGGATTGCAGGAAACCATCAAACAAAACTTTACTAGAAATGAATTGCATAGGATGTGTGGAGGTAAAAATTATTTTTGGGTTTGGTCTGCGGCTAGAGGCAGATCAGGAGGTATCTTGGTTGGAATTAACCAAGATACTCTCGAGTATATCGAACACGAGATGGGAAAATACTATGTGAGGATTTTAGTACATGATAAGAAAGCTGATTTCAAATGGAATTTGGTAGTAGTGTATGGAGATGCTCAGTTGCAAGGAAAAGCTCCTTTCCTGGCAGAGTTGGCAAGAGTTCTGCATGATAATTCATACCAGTGTCTGATTGGTGGAGACTTTAATCTAATTAGAAAACCGGAGGAAAAAAATAAACCCGGTATTCTAAGTAAATGGAGCTTTGCTTTCAACATAATTATATCCAACGCTGGATTAAGAGAATTAGACTTAAGTGGTAGAGAATATACTTGGAGTAACAATCATGCTGATCCGACTTATGAAAAGCTGGATAGGGTGCTGATATGCCCGGACTGGGAGGATAAATATCCTCTAACCTTGGTTACGGCGTTAGAAAGAGAATTTTCTGACCACACCCCTTTAATTATTGATACAAGGGTGCCTATAGCAGAAATCCTTATATTTTTAGATTCGAAAATGCTTGGTTCGAAAGAGAGGGACTGGAAGATATCGTGGAAAAAATTTGGAGATCGAATGATTTTAAGGGAAATAGTATTGATATTTGGCAACAAAAATTGCGTCTGCTACGCAAAATCCTTAAAGGATGGAATAGAAATTTGGAAGCGGAATATAGGAAATCTAAAACTGAGCTTTTACCTAAACTTGATGCCATAGATAAGCTTTGTGAAAATATAGGCTTAACTGCTATTATGCGAGAGGATAAGAAAGTCCTTAGGGGGCAACTTGACTTTTTGCTTAGGCAAGAAGAATTGAAATGGAAACAAAGGTGTAAAGATAAAGAAATAAAGGAAGGAGATTTAAATACTTGATATTATCACGCTAAAGCAAATGGGCGGAGGCGGAAGAATAAAATTATTTCTTTGGAACAAGAGGAGGGTATTATTGAAGGGGAAGTGGCGTTGAGTGAGTACATTACAAACTTTTATAAGAATTTGTTTGGTCGTCCGGAGATTTCTAATATTGAACTTAATCTTAACAATGCTTCCAGAATAAGTTTATCAGAATCTAATTATTTGATTCAACCCTTCTCCATAAAAGAAATTAAAGATGTGGTGTTCGGAATGGAGCGCAATAAAGCTCCTGGTCCGGACGGCTTCAATATCGAATTTTACCAACACTTTTGGTACTTGATTAAGGATGATTTAAAATTGACGTTAGATGAGTTCCACAGTGGACAAATGGATATTTCCAGACACAATTATGGAATTATTACGTTGGTCCCTAAATGTAAAGACGCAAAACAAATACAAAAATTTAGACCGATTTGTCTACTAAATATGAGTTTCAAGATTTTCACAAAAATTCTTATGAACATACTAGAAAAATCTGTTTCGAAGGTCATTTCACCTGTCCAGACCGCCTTTATAAAAGGTAAGTTTATTATGGAAGGGGTGACTGTACTTCATGAAGCTTTGAACAGCATCCATACTCAAAAAAGTGATGCAATTCTGTTCAAAGTGGATTTTGAGAAGGCTTATGATAAAATTAAGTGGCCTTTTGTCTGCAAGATGTTGCGTTTCAAAGGGTACCCTGATAAATGGATTGATTGGATCATGAGTATTATGAGGGGAGGACATGTTGCCATCAAGATAAATGATTTCATAGGTAAATATTTTATTACCCACAAAGGATTGAGACAGGGATATTCCCTTTCACCTTTGTTATGGATAACGCTAGAAATGAGGGTTTAATTAAAGGTTTACTCTCTGACTTAATTGAAGGAGGGGTTAATATATTACAATACGCTGATGATACTATCTTTTTGATGCCGGATAACTTAGAAAGTGCAAAAAGACTAAAATTTATTCTGTGCGCATTTGAGCAAATGTCTGGCTTGAAAATAAATTTCGACAAAAGTGAGCTTTCATTATTTGGAAAAGCGAATGAGAAAAGTGATTTATATAAAAGAATATTTACATGTCAAGTTGGCGAGGTTCCCATGAGATATTTGGGACTGCCAATAAACAAAACTAGACTTAGAAATAAGGATTGGAGTCTAGTGGAAAATAAATTTGCAAGTAAATGTGCTGGATGGCAAGGTAGACTTCTGAACATGGCCGGACGAACAACTATAGTTCAGAATTGTATGACCAACATGATATCTTTCATGATTTCTTTTTATAAGGTCCCGATAGGGGTTAGAAAAAGATGTGATATGTATAGATCAAAATTAGTATGGCAAGAGGACATAGATAAAAAGAAATATCACCTGGTGAAATGGTCGGTTGTTTGCCAACCTAAAGAACAAGGTGGACTGGGGATCCTGAACATTGATTTGATGAATCAGGCCCTGCTGGCAAAATGGTGGTGGAAATTAGAGACGGAAGGGGGATTATGGCAGGAAGTTATTAAGAAAAAATACATTAAGGGTAAATGTATTTCTGCGACTAAACGTAGACCGGGAGATTCGCAATTTTGGTCTGGGATAGTAGAAGTGAAGGAAATTTTCTATAAATTTTGTAAGAAAAAAGTGGGGGACGGTGAAAATACCAGATTTTGGGAGGACTGGTGGGTGGGAGATAAACCGCTCAATTTGAGCTGTCCCAGGTTATATGGAATTTGTAGGAAAAGGAATTTCACGGTGGCGGAGGTGCTAAAAAATGGTTGGGAGTGGATTACATTCAGGCGAACTTTGTGGGGAGATACCTTATTACTCTGGGAGAACATTAAATCAAATTGCAATGATACTATTTTAGGACAAGGGGAGGATCAGGTTAGCTGGTCTTTGACAGGGAATGGGAAATTCACTGTTAAATCCTTGTACAGAAAACTGATTCTTAATGATATTGATTATCCACAATTTTTTTTGTGGAAATCAAAAATACCGCAGAAAATTAAAACATTTCTGTGGCTTGCCTTGAGAAATAGTATTTTGACAAAAGATAACTTAGCAAAAAGAGGATGGCGATGACATACAACTTGTCATTTATGCGGTGGCCCTGAGACGGTGGATCACCTGTTCCTTACATGCTCCATGGCTAAATTACTGTGGAGTATTGTATTTTGTGCTTTTGGTTTCGGTAGAAAACCTATCTCAATGCAAGATCTTTTTGGGGCATGGTTACATGGCTTTGATGGTGACAGAAAAACCTTAATGTTAACTAGCATCGCTGCAGTATTATGGACTGTATGGAATGCTAGAAATGAACTGTGTTTTGATAACAAGAAACATCAGGATCCTTTTGTGTTAATTCATAGAGTCAATTACTGGATTAACGCCTGGGCTATTTTACAGAAAAAACTGGAAAACAGAGAGGCACTGATGTGGAGAGCAAGACTTCTAGAGCGAGTGACAAATGAAGCCTTCAACGTGTCCAAAGGATGGAGACCTGGAGTCCTAAGAATTTCTCAGTAGAAGTTGCTGCTTGAAGCTGGAACTTGAAGAAGAAAGTAGAAAACAAGGATAGTTTTAGATTGGAGAGGAGCTCTGTTGGATGGGATGTTTGCTGATAGTGTTAGGTGGTTCTACTTTTTGTATGGCTAGGTTTGCGCCTGGGTGTTTCGCATGTGAGATGCCCAGAGAGGGTAGTGAGTTTGATTTTTTACTTCTCTGCAGTTTACTTTCCTGTTTGTAGCTGAACTCGTGGTTTCTATTAATAGAAATCGGAGAGGGGACTCTCTTTTGTTAAAAAAAAACCCCCGCCCGGCTGGGCTCCTCAAGCTTCCGTGCATCTACCAACACCACGCAAGCGCCGCTCCCCCCCACGCCTTCCCCTCACGGCTCTCCAAGATCGTCTCGCCTCTGTTTTGATCGAATTCCCGCCGCCTTGCCACGACAGCCTCGTCCGGAGTTGGTGCCCAGGGCAAAACAGCACGAGTCCGAGACCGTTAGGTCTGCAGCGGCGCGTGTGTGGAAATAAGGTAGTTGTGGCCAGTGAGCGAGGGGAAGGGGAGGGGGACCTTTGCTTCGCGTGCAAGGACGGCGGCGGGGGTGAGCTCGCGTCTGGCCTTCCATGGCGTAGGATCCAAAACAACACTCTGACTTTGGGAAGAGCAAAACAAAGCTAATTCTCCGCTTGGAATGGTACGACCCAGCCCGAGCTACGAACAACCTGGTAGACGGCACCAACTCCGAAATCCGCACAGGCTCCAAGTGAGATCACCCGTCGGTCAGAGCCTAATCTCAAATTTGAACTTTCACATGTGCTCGTATACATCGAACTGGTCGTGGAGGTGAGAGTACATTGTCACAGACATGTTATCGACTCCCCATTGAGAATCTTCTTCACCTTTTTTTTTTATAAAGGCTTTTATTACTTAAAAGGTTTAAGCATTACACCCGGTCTCTGCATAGCTAAGATGCACACAGCCACCAGTTCACCAATACACAAGTCTGTAAGCAAAAGATAAAAGGCGAATTACATATCAAAATGAGAAATTGTAGATCCGCCTAAGATGCGGTAGGTCTATCCGGAGTCTATGTTGCCACCCATGCCGGAAAAATAACTCCCTGGCCGCAGCCTCCAGTCTCGACGCCACCTCCAAAAATAAGTCTCGGTGCTCCACACGCTGCAGGGATGACCATGCTCGTAGCGTCGCTGTGCACCGGTAAATAACCTGCATAAGAGATGCATTTTTATCATTAAAAATCTTGTCATTTCTACATAGCCATAGCGACCAAATAACAGCAATCGCTCCCACCCTACTGAATAGTTTGAACCTAGGATCCACTCCATTTAACCAGTTGCCAAAAATGTTAGCAACAGAACTAGGGGGATGTAAGGTAGAACCAATCTGGATGGCTGACCATATAGACCTAGCGAACTCGCACTGGAAGAATAAGTGCGTAATGGTCTCGTCGTGTTGACAGAAGACACACTTTTTACTTCCGTGCCAATTGCGTTTGGCAAGGTTAATTATCTTTGGTGAGAATTACTCCTCGACGTAAATACCACGCAAACACTTTAGTTTTTAGTGGTATCTTCATCTTCCAAAGTTTGTTATTATTAGAACTATCGGCTGGAATTTCGGGTAGAATGAGCGCTCTATACATAGAATCAACCGAGAATTTGCCGTTCTTCGTGAGATTCCATTGAAACTTATCTGGACCTTCCGACAAATGGATTGAATCCAATCGGATGAGCAAAGCATTCCAAGATGCTTGTCGTGTTCCAAGTAAACTTCTTCTGAACGAAACATTTGGTGGGAACGTATCCAACACCTTCGCGATCGTGTCACTTTTGTTTCGAACAATAGAATATAGAGCCGGATATTGTTCTTTGAGGGTAGATTGGCCAAGCCAAATATCCTCCCAGAAACGAATTTTCGATCCATCCCTAATTGAGAAAGAGCCATGTGGGAAAAAGAACTTCTTTGTAGCCATGAGACCTGCCCAGAAGTGTGAATCACCAGGTTTCCAAAGAACCTGGGAAACAGCTTGATCTCCGACATATTTTCTCCTAAGAAGGGTTTGCCAAACTCCATCTTTAGAAAGAAGTTTAAATAGCCATTTACCTAGCAGCGCTCTGTTCTTGACCTCAAGGTCATGAACTTCGAGCCCTCCTTGGTCTTTAGGGCAGCAAACCACACTCCATTTAGTCAGTCGATATTTTTTCTTTTCACAATCCCCTTGCCAAAAGAATCTAGATCGAAAATAATCCAATCGTTTTAAGACCCCTTTTGGCAGTTGGAAGAATGAAATCATATACAGTACCATATTCGTAAGTACCGAGTTTATGAGAACCAATATATTGAAGATCATCAATGTCTTCTCTGTAAGGTTGTCGCTTCATACACCAAACAGGTTGTTTGTCCTCAGGGCTTCTATATGTTATTTTTCTTGTGCTCCCAATACTAATCCCGTTTTACCATATATAGAGTCCTACCGGAATAAGCCATGTCTACAACTCCGTTTCGTGTCCGCCAAGACAGAGAGTTGTTTGCCCCCCATATATAGCTAGAGGTAGTCATAGAATAGATCGTGAGATTGAGAGAGATCCACCAGATCCATAGCATGAGAAGGGTTTGTCCTCTCGTGCATTGTAATACTCCTCCCGATTATAGTGATACGCCTTCATGCGTTCCGTGGTTTTTCCCGTAAGGGTTTTTCACGTAAAAATCTGTGTTCTTGTTCTTTATTTAATCTACGTTTTGCTGCGCTATTTTACAACAAGTGGTATCAGAACCAAAGGTTAACTTCGATCCGCTGCTCCGGGAGACTCTCCGCTGCTCTCCCGTGGCAGCACCGCGTAGCGTGGATTGGATCAACAGCCGTAGGTTGCGGGCATCATGCAGCTTTATCAAGATCCAGCAAATTCGTCAAGTCGCCGAGATCGATAGCTCAGTTTTCGTCCGCGTGCAAGTTTTTGTCTGGTATGTTGTCCGATCCATCGCTTTATCCTGCCCTCTAGTCGGTATTAATTCCGCGCGAGGAGCTGCGCGTGGATCACCGCTAGTACCAGATCGATTTCGAAGCACGTCCGAAGTGAGATCGGTTTCCGCGCTAGGAGCTACGTTGATCGTTTGGAAGCATCAGTTTGGATCGGTTCCGTCTACTGCGTGGAGTTTGGGCCAGCCAGGAAAGAAAAGAGTTCGGTTTATACGTGAGCTACTCCGTACCTTGGAGTACCAGATCCATTGAGAATCAAGTCCCGAGAAGACAAGTGCTGCTGCGCTGCTGCTCAAGTCACGTGAAGGCAAGATTAATGTTTTTTTAGATCTTGAATTGCTACGTCTACTCCTCCCAATTACCAGGTGCTATTTAATTCAGTTATTTGCTCCGCATTATAGATTCTATATCAAGAGTCGTTTTATCTGATTTGTTTCGTCAAGTCAAGATACGGATTATTTTAGCACACATGGACAAAAGTGAACAATTTGTTTTCAGCTTGATCATTGACCCGGCTCTACCCGTGCCGCCTATGTTCGATGATTTGCCGCTGTGATGATCATCTTTTTTGATAGTTTTCAGTTCAAGATGGAGTTTGTTGAGTTAACTGCAGTTTTTGGGCTCAACGTTAAGGCGGTTTTATTTGCGGCGTTCTACGACGACTCGTTCGTTTATTGGGTTATTTTATTTGAAGGCTGGAAATTCAAATAAGTTTTATAATTGTTCGTATTCAATGGAATTTACATGGGAGATGTTATGGATGCAAATTCAAGATATTATATTGCTGCAATTACATGAACACAATTCAGAAAAAATATTATGGAGGAGGTAATTATTTAAGCCTGTTGGTAGCCAGCATATACTCTTTGCTCTCCGAGTTTTGCTGTTATGCATGTGAAGGTTTTTTTATTCAGTTCGTGATGAGGATCAGCTATGATGCAAGGAGATTTGTTTTCTGCTAGATACTACAACATTTAGTACTGTTAAGATTTCAGTACAATTCAGTTGTCGTTGCTCTTTGTGAGAGGTCTATTGCAGAGTTGATGCTCCGTTGCATGTTGAGAAGGTTCTTTCATCCGACAGTTGTTCTATAGGGACAAAATTTTGACCATGTCATGGATTTTTCATTACCGTCGGCAGTTTTTTGGTGTACGTGATGCCATCGTACCATATGCTCTTGCATGAGTATTATTTGTCGAGGTTTGTGCTTTTCAGATTTTGGTAGCACGTTCAGATTCCATGGGATGAGTTCTTCACAATGCTATGTGCATCTAGATGTTGCACTATTGAGCTATGCGCTCGTTCAGGCACCACAAGAGATATGATGACTTATGTCATTTGATGATTGGGCAGTTTTTTCCAGTTTTGGAGGTCAGTGACACAGACTCAGACTTTTATTGGGTTTTATGGGAGACCCAAGTTTCGCCCGTCTGCTTTGTTGACAGCTGTGTTGTTTTCCGTACGACCTACCGTTGATTTGCTCAATATGACTTCGAGAGAAGTTTATTCGCCCTATGGACGTTTGAAGACACAATGTTTACTTGTGCTGACTTTAATTGAGGAGTTGATACTATCTATGACTGTTATGGAGGATTCGTCTCAAGGTGGAGTGTTATTTTTCTTGTGCTCCGAATCCTAATCCCGTTTTACCATATATGGAGTCCTACCGGAATAAGCCATGTCTACAACTCCGTTTCGTGTCCGCCAAGACAGAGAGTTGTCTGTCCCCCATATATAGCTAGAGGTAGTCATAGAATAGATCGTGAGATTGAGAGAGATCCACCAGATCCATAGCACGAGAAGGGTTTGTCCTCTCGTGCATTGTAATACTCCTCCCGATTATAGTGATACGCCTTCGTGCGTTCCGTGGTTTTTTCCCGTAAGGGTTTTCCACGTAGAAATCTGTGTTCTTGTTCTTTGTTTGATCTACTTTTGCTGCGCAGTTTTACAACACTATGAACAGTAAAGAAAACCAATTGAGCACAATTACATGATGGATATACTGGCATGGAGATAGAGACACTAGTAGAAATATGCATCCAACAATTTTGATTAAGACTTAGGCCACAGTGAAATTAGCTAAGGGTTTTTAATGAGGAGCCTACCTATAATGGCGTCCGCGAGCCTCTAACATGGTCGTCAAGGATAAGCAACACATATGTTTCAATCATTAAACCCTCGCACGAGGAAATCAATTTGTCCAGCAAAACAAAGTTGTGAAAATTGTACTTTGCAGCGTAAACAATCATGTTGAACTTGCAGGTCAAAATAGGGATACAAAGACAGAAAAATATCATTTGGGCGCAGATGATTTATTGAATTGTACTCTTAAAAAAGGGAGTTCATATACTTGGTAAAATATTTGGGCTGGGTTCCAAACATTCAAAAGAGGCCACATATGGAGAGTTGGTAACAGTGAAAATACTAACATTTGGATCATTATTGGGTTCCTAGCAGTCCAAACTGAAAGATCATGACTCCAAGAGGAGGAGGTCGAGGAAGTGCCCCTCATCGAAGTCTCGCACGCCCGCCAGTGCCCATGAGCTAGTTGTGCTAATGTTATAGCTTGCGATACATCGCGAATATAGCAGGCCGACCTGTTACACGTGTGCCCGGCAAGTCATGAGCCCAGCCCGAGACACAACTAAATTAGTCGTGCCTGGCCGACGACACCCCATTTATATATCTATTGTTTCTACATTTTCAGAATTTTCCGAAAAATTGGCCAAAAAACAGCCATAGGCCGAAAAGCACGTGGTCCGGCCCTTTTACCATGCATGGCCAAAGCCCTTTTACACACACACACACACACACACACACACACACACACACACACACACTCACTCACATGCCAGAATACAATCGATCCACACAAGTGTAGGGTTTTTACTAAGACGATCTCGAGGCCTGAACTTGTATACATTCTTAGTTACTGTTAACACATCTGATCGTGGCCACAAGCTCTACCTACACAAAAGTTTACTAACCGGTGACAAAACACCGACAATAGGCAATGCCAAAGAAATAGACAATGGAAAAAATAGAAATTACCTGTTTTGTTTGGGATTGTCACTAGGTACACCCACCCTTAGATTGTCTGAACAAGTGGTCTGTCACAGGACACCACTAGAGATGCTCTAACAATACAACCAACCTTGTGGTAAGTAGTTCTATGTAACTTGTTATATGTTCATTGAATTTTCATTTTAAACGGTACAATATATATAAATGTACTTGAGCAACGGTGATATAGGTATATTAAAAATTCATGAAGTCTAGTTATATGTTTAAGTGAATTCCATATTAATTCATTTATAGCCGGAAAATTACTATATAGAAAAAAAAATCGAAGGCTAATACAACAAGGGTAAATAAAACTTTGGTAATTTCAGTGGGTACCGGGTATTTTTTGTTTCAAATAATTTGTGGTAAATCATTTCTAGATTTGTACATTTCTAGGAGGTATGAAACATTTTTTCTCTCCAAATTCTAAAACCTGGATACAACAAATAATAGTGCCCCGTAATTATATTTTCCATCTAAAAAAATTATATATTCCTCATAAAAGTCTACATTTTCATACAATATTGCGATATTTTTAGATGCATGTGTTATATATTTCCATAAAAAGATAAAAAATAAATTGTAAGGAGTACTAAAGCGCGAGCTCCAGCAGGAGCGTCGAACATTCTCTTATGTTGAGAACATATCCAATGATAACAAATCTTCATATTCTTCTTCATGACATTGACTCATCAATGATGTCATGGTAGGTATAATTTGCACGAAAAATAACTAAAATAAGTGATACCATTGGTACACGATTAATCTATGATTAAAATATAAACTAAAACGAGCGAAAGATAATTTTGACTCCTGAGCTCCATTGATCTCTTTATTTTTAAAATTGAGAAACTATATTTACAAGTTTTAAAACATCTGAGAAATACTTGATGTAGTCCATGAAGCAATTTAGAAGCATGTAAAATTACAATGTGATTCCTTTTCATATTATGGGCTCAAAATAAAAAACTTTATATTTTTTAGATTTGAAAGCGTATATACTCTGATCACATTTTTTGTTTTTATATATCTATGAATATAAAGTATTTAAAATTGAAATGTTGCATGTTTATGGGATACATCATTGACAACACGCATGATTTTTTTCAGATTTTTATAAACCTGTAAATATATTTTAAAATTTTCTAAATACAGAGATCACTCGATCTCGGGAGTCGGAAATCTATATATATGAAAAGAGCGAGTATTCAGGACACAAAGTTTTGACTCGTAGGTCTAGATGCGCCCATTATGGAAAATATATTTAGAAGCATTTTAAAAAATTAAAAAATTCCAAAAAAAAATTAGAATGTACATACCATTATTCAATGTTCGCACAAAAAAATCGCGAAAACAATACATTTTCGTGGACTGTGTAAAAAAGACAAAAAAAAGTCCCGTGAAAAGTCATTTGGAGCACTACAATTTATCTTTTTACACAAGTCACAAAAAATATCCTTTTTCACGAAACTTTATGTGCAAACATAGTATGTTTAGATATATAACCGAATATAGTTTTGAATTTTTTTAACATTTTAGAAAGATAATTTGTAGTGATCAGTACATCTACACCTATGACTCAAAACAGATTTTACAAGTATTCACAAGAACAGGCCTGTATATGGACATGTGCAAGAGGAGGAGAGACCCAGGACCCATAACTTTTAGTATTATTACTTTAGAATAAATTAATCTCGGTAGTTTCGAAATGAAGCTGCGATAGCCTCGCGCCTAGATGCTCCGAGGAAACCCCATATTTGGGTCTACCGGATCAGATGATGGGTGTCGTTCTTCCTTTTGGAGGGGCATCGTTTTGGAGCACGTTCTGACAGGAGCTGGAGGTGGATCTGTGTTGCATCTACCGCATCGACGACGAGTCTTGGAGGCATGGCGTAGTGGAGTATCGGTGTCATACACATGTTGGGACGCACGCAGGGCGGTGGCGCTGGCATCGTGGCGGCGGAGCATGCTCATAAGGCGCTATCTATGGTGTATGTCGGTGAGCCGGCGATAGCTGTGGCCAGGGTATAAGGTCTCGTTTATTCCTTTATCATTTGTGCTAGTTATGGTGATTTGTCGCTGTTTGGCAGCTTTGACTTGTATGATCATTCATTGTAAAACTCTTTGACATTCTATGTTAAATAAATAAAATAAACACCATATGCATCTTTTAAATTTAGAGGCCGGGGTAACTTCCCTTTTCACAAAATGGCTGTATAGTGTCATCACCCCACGTCCCTCTTTCACCTCTAGTTGATATCCTCCTGAACCAACGCACATCAACCAATTAATAGCACAAAAATGGCACCAGGTGTCCACTCCATCACGATTCTCGTGATTTTTGTTCAAATATCTTTGTAATTTATGCCTTTTGGTAAATGCATAAATTAATTAATGAAAGAGAGTGCCCCAATTTCCCTGGTCATATTACATGTAGAAAGAGTTTCTCTAAACTAATAACCATCGATCTAAATTTATATTCGCGCAGCTACAGAGAGACGAGACAATATCTTTCTTCGGATGACCATGAATTAGTGTCGACAGCGAAATAACTATTTTTTTTGACGGTAAATAGCTGGAGCTCTGCCTATGCATTATAAGGGGAATAGAATTGGTCCAGTTAATGAGGGAAATAACTATTTATAACTCGACTGAGTAATAGACACCCCGAGACTGAAAAAAAGTGTATGTCTCAGTCATCTCTAAAGAATTCAAAGATATATTCGTGCAATGGTAACAATTTGTTTTGACAGTGCAAGCCAATAGTTTCATGTCAAGGGGACAAGTCAAGGAATTATACAATTCCAACTTTGACAAAACGCAGGTTTCAGAGGCCGAACAAAAATGGAAGCAGGGAAGGAAGTACTGCAAATTACTATCTCAAATTTGCGGATATTTCTTGTATATATATGTGTTTCTGTTTTTAGTTTGCTTTTCTCCTAGTCTTTGCTCTATGTTGCATCTTGTGGCGGCACTTCCTTGGCATCTGCGTCTGCCTCCGCTTCTGCAGTCTCTGCTGCAGCTGCAGCCTCCTCATTCTCTTTCTTTGTTTGTGCGGTTTTGATGAGGTGGTTGTAGCTTCCCTTCTCCTTGAACAGCTGCGAGAAATGAATCTTGCAGTAGAGGATTCCGTTGAGCGCTGCGTACGAGGAGGTCGTCAGGGTGCAGCCACCATGCGAGCACCTGAAGCAGCTCTTATGGTAGCACTCGCCCTCCAAACTTAGCTGAACAAAAACATCATGCTTAGCAATGCGATTATGATCTACTAACTCATCTAGAGATCTTGAAAGGATACTTTGCAGCTCGATATCTGACTCTTTCTATTATCGCTGTTAACATTATAGCATCCCTATACCTTCTCCAATGGATACACGGTTTTTTGGCAGGTTGCACATTTATCTTGAGTTCCAGAGAACACAGAGGACATCTTGTTCGGAGCTTTTGACTGCAGGAAATTCCGAGTTTGCGATGTAAATAATTGTCTGATGAGCATTAACCAATAGATACGGAAAACATAAGCTGTGAAGTTAGGGCTACTATTCCAGCATATTTACCTGATCGTTCTTGTCTGTAGATTTGCCACCTGAGTAACGGTAAATATAGTTCAGAACATATCTATTGCTCGTCAGAATGAAACATTCTTAAAACTAGTACCTGGCGTAAAATTCTTTGAGAAGCTCCCTGTCTCCTTGAAGAGCTGCTCGAAGTGAGTCTTGCAATAAAGGACACCATCCATGGAAGAGTAGCTGCACATCTAGAGGCCATGCACAAAACGAAACGAAAACCGTCTTCAGAATTCACATTATGCACACACACATAGTAATGATATAGGAAAAAAAATGAAACATGCATGTCACTCGATTTGGCAAGAAAAGAAAGCACCACAACATGACACAATTATTTGCAGTCGGATCCAACACGAAAAGCTGAGCTCAGGCTAGGCACGCAAATACATACCGAGAGGGTCCCCTTGCAGTGGCTGCACTTGAAGCATGTCTTGTGGTAGGAGACGCCGTCGGCGGTCAGGAGGTCGATGAAATGGACGGTCTTGTCGCACGTCTTGCACTTGTCCTGCGTGCCGGTGAAAGACATGGCGATTCGCGCCGGTGATGGACGGAACAATGGAGACGCTCGACCTCCTTCTTTTTCAGGCGCGTCTTCTCCGGTGGGTTGGCGATCGACGTGCAGATGTGGATGGGTGTGGGAACTTTCAGAGGGACGAGCGTGGCATCTCGAGAACGGGATGGAGACAGCAATGGCCGATGCTTTAAAATGGCGGGGCGTGATGGGTTTGGGAGCAAAGATAGGAGACGCATGGGCTCCAGACCGCACAGACCCAGTCAAGAGGAAAGCTTTTGCTTATTTTGGGACGGGTGCCATCTGTCCCTGAGCTTAATTCCTTCTCCGGTTCTCCTGTTTTCATGGGCTTGTCGTGTCTGGATGAAATGAAATACCAGTCTGTTCCAGTTCGTGTAAGCCACGAAGAACGACATGCTCAGATGGATGTTCCTTTCCATCAAACCAATCGTGCCGGGCAGTTGTTGCTTTTGTTGCAAAAAATAGCTGTGATTTTTTTGTCAGGTTTTTGTATACTTGATCCGAAAGTGCATTTGCAATCACAGTAGGTTGGCATTTTTTTTTCTCGCTTATCTTTTGGCAAACAACTGAACATTATTGAGAAAGATCAAAAATCTAAAATAAATATGAAAGTCAATGTCCGTTCTAAAACTGAAAGTTAGATCAAGTTTTTTCGGAAGCCATCACCTATAGCTTTATCTCTTACATCTCGACATTTCACCACTAACCTCATATATAACTTTTGAGCACATGAATGAGTTGCTCATCCGAAAGATATTGGCATGTGAGGATAGTGATCTAGCCGCACACCATTATATTTCTAGGGTTTTGGTTATCGGCCAATAACGGCCCTACGGTGAAAAACTAGGCAGCTCGAAAAAATACCATTTTAATATAATTTTCAAATATATAACAAATTTGAAACTAATTTTGGTCAAAATTTTCAAACGATAAATGGTTGCAGTGACACGTAACCGTACCTGTTGGTGCCCCTAGGTAATTTTTTGCCAATGGAGATAGCCTTGCACACTAAAATAAACACACACAAAAAACTTGGTAGAGGCGACCGAGGAAGTTGAAAGCTATATCACTTACATATGTGGGCAGGAAGCGACGCATGAGGCACGTGATGATAAATTAGGCATGCAAGATCACGAAATTTAAATCATGTGTTAAAAAAATTAAGTGAAAATTGTGTGTTGTAATCGTGACCCCATCGGGCAGGGGAGAGCTGGAGGTTTTAGTCTTGGTCGCAACCCAAATGCTCAGCAGGCCTGTTCATCGACTCACAAAGGCTTGTTGGTGATGGTGCTTTCTCGGATCTTGCAATGGTGGAGGCTCGGCGTCTCTTCCCGTTCATCTAGACGACGTTGGAGTTGGGCGGCGTCCGCTCGCTACGGTGGGTGTAGGAAATCCTAGGGATCGTTTTGTATTCTCGATCTCTTAGGATTTCATCTGGAAATTCGGGATAATCATTTTATCCCGGTCTGTCTTTTAGTTTCCACATGTGTTGCTTATTGTTACTTGATTTTCGATTAATGAAATATATGGTTGCTCTAAAAAACAAATGCTCAGGAAGACAACATGTGTTATTTCTGCTAAACCAGGCAACTATCTACAGGTTACTAGCCTCTGGGTGATGGCGAGCTGAAGAAGAGAGAAGCTAACGGGAAATAAAGGAAAAAGGAACCGAGACTCTCCTGCGCCCCGGGTTTATTAAACACTAGTCTTTTACCAACTTCATTAAGAAAAAACATGATTAAGGAGGATGGGCCCTCTGTATCAACTGTTCCCATGCTAGGGGAATCTCTTATGTGACACTTATAGTGAGCACTACGGTCGCATTGCCTGAAGCGTCCCAACATGGATGGGCATTTGATCTGGTCCATTAACTTGCACATTTTCTTTTCTTCTCTTACATATAAATCTCAGAAATACAATTATTTCACTCATTTTACATAATCGTTTTAATAATAAGAAATAAAAATCTGCTGAGAACGAAAATGTTCAGACATATCAAGATAAACATTTATGTATTATTTTAAAACATGTTTTCTACAAATATTCTAGTATGTGAAAAATATCCATATGTTGCAGTAAGAATATGTTCACGCAGGGAATATTTTTCATGTATTTAATAAAATGTGCAGGAATTTTAAAAATGCTCCCATATGTGAAAATTAGTAGCAGTTCGTGAGAATGTTTCGTACTACCTCTGTTACATAATATAAGTCTTTTTAGCAATCTATATTGTGGAATTTTAACAATATAAGATTTTTAACTAAGCTTGCTAAAAAGGCTTGTTTGTGGAAAGGGAGGATCTCACTAAAATCATGCAAGTATTTGCCACTCTCCCCCTATAAAACAAGAGGAAAAACAAACAAATATGTGGCCATCGATCTCGTAAAGGTTGTTGGGTAAAAATTAAACAAAAGGAAAAAGAAAAGAAAAGAAGAATGAAAATGGGTCATACGGCATGTTATATTGGGCTGGTCCAAGCGGGGATGACACATAGGCGAGTGGGCGGTTGCTCGCAATTGAGTGATATTTTTGTAGTACTTTCTCCGTATAAAAATATAAGATCTTTACATATTTCAACATGGACCACATACGGATTAAAATGAATGAATCTTTAGATTAATAGATATATAAATACATCAATATCAGAAAAATGCTCAATATATAAAAACATCTTATATTTTGATACGGAGTGAGTAGGTCCCAAGCCCCACAGTCCACGACTAAGGATGCTGGATGGAAATAAGAGAGCCCAGCATATATTTATGGGCTGAAGTTATTATCCTGGGCTTTGTTTTATTCAAAAATCCATCTTGCTCGCAGGAAGAGTTTTTTTTAGATGTGTTCGCACGAAGTGTAGAAAAGAGAATAGGTCGTCTAATTTTTTTCATAAGGAACCACCACATGTGTATGAACGATACTCGAAACGGCACTGGCATCAACCTGTCCCTGACCAGACAAATATTTGTAAAGTGATTCATTTTTCTTACATGTTATGCTGTCATTGACTCATCGCTGGTAATTGTAAATGTATACTAGTGGAATTTGGTGCGGCGACACGCCGCACCCGTTGTAATTCGAAAAATGTTGAAATCCGTTGGAATTTTTCGTCTAGAGTATGTTTAAATACTTAGTGAATTAAAATGTTCAAATATGTTTGTATTTCGACATAATTTTGTAATTTAACTCCATAGTTAGAGAATGCATGATATGAGCATTTGTTAATTGTAACTCCGTAGTTAGATAAAGTTCATTCAGATTGTATGCAAATATTCACCAAATTGGAATGTTCAAATATGTTTGCATTATGTCATAAGTAGTTAGCATATATTTTTGTGAACATGTTGATATATTTTAGAGTATATCCAATTTTTAAAATCTGTCGGAATTTTTCGTTTAGGGTATGTCCAAATACTTAGTGAATTAAAATGTTTGAATATGCTTGTATTTGGACATTAATTTTTAATTTAACTCCATAGTTAGAGAATGCATGATGTGAGCATTTATTAATTTTAATTCCGTAGTTAGATAGTAAAGTTCATTTAGATTGTGTCTAAATGTTCACCAAACTAGAATGTTCAAATACGTTTGCATTATGCCATAAGTAGTTAGCATATATTTTTGTGAACATGTTGATATATTTTAGAGTATCTCCAAAATTTTTTAGCAAATTGAAATGCTCAAATATGTTTCTATTTTTCAGTAATATTTAATTTAAGTCCATAATGAGTGGGAACGCACATTTATTGAATTGAATTCCATATTTAGAGAAAGTTCATCCAGATTACATCTAAATATTTATCAAATTGAAATGTTCAATTTCGCCCGTGGTGTTAATTTTGCTGCGTAATTTGAAGTGTATTTTATGACGATGCGTAAAGTGTTCTTTTTAAAATATGGTCATATACATAAAGTTTATATATAAGTAGTAAGATATATATATATATACATGTGGAATTAGAATACCGATAGTTAACTTTTACGGTCTATGATAACATAATTGGTATTATAGATAAATTATTCGGTTTCTGCCAACTGAAAGATAGTGCATGAATTGAACATAAGTAGATATAATCCATTTTTTCTAAATATTTTGGTATATTGAACACATTTTTATGAATCACGGATCAGAATTTTTGAATTTGCAAAATTGGACAAATTTGTGAAATTGTTAGGAAAGTTTAAAATTATGACATCCTGGACCCACTGTCAGAGTTTTAATAATTATCGAAATCATTTTTCAAAATATTAAAAGGCTGGCAGGTGGGCTCCTGATGACGTCAGCTGCTGATATCAGCAATGGCCACGATGGTTATGTCGACCACCGCCGCGCCTGTTGTATCGGTATGTGACGTAGTTTTGTAAAATGAGTTATTAACTGAGATTGTAGGTATATAATTTGGTTCATGAAAACTTTGTACATGACAGGTGGTAATAAAAATGCTACTCTGGGCTAGATCTAAAAGATAAATTACTGGATCCAAATACCCAGATTCAAAAAAATTAAATCTGTCAGAGTATTTTTTTTCACAGACTAAAATATAACAAATTTGAAAATTGGAGAGAAATATATTTATGTCCGTCAAAACAAAAAGGTTAAAACATGAATATTGTTCGGAAGGATGATACTCGTCTACTCGAGAAAGGGAAATTTAAACGGATGACTGAGTGCGACGAATTTGACAAAATTCGTCAAATGTTTTTTGCGAGTTTGGATTCAAAATTAAGAAGTTAGAGTCGACCAATCTCGAAACCGATCATGGGAATAGAATCTACTTGTCGGCGCGCATATATTGCATGTGTATATTATCGCGAAAGAAAAAACAGCACTGTAGAGTACTACAGTACACGGAAGCGTGTACTGTAGCACTCTACAGTGCCCGTGACGTGGGCAGTGAGACCGGAGGGCTAAGTGGGTCAGCTTATTATCGCGAAGGGAAAAACAAAACAGTTACTGTAGAGTGCTACAGTACACAGTGCACTGTAGAAGTGCGGGTACTGTAGCACTCTACAGTGCCCCCGTGGTGCAGTGGAGGCCTTAAGGGGTGAGCTTTTATATAGGTAGGATATATTTCATCAGTAAGAAACTACAAGTTGCCGATTCAAGTTAAAACTGAAGTGCCTAAATATGGACAAAGCCGAAATTATCAGATTTGACGTGGAGAAACCAAGACTGAAACAGAGGCAAAATGACTGAAACAGAGGCAAAATTCTACTAGCCAACCAACACCGTAGCTCTCAGCATGTTGTGACATATCCTTTGTACGTGTTGGAGAATGAGCAACTATATTCTCAAAGGCCAAAGGCCAATACATGTACATGTGGTAAAGTGCAGTAAATCCCTAATACAATGGGGATATACAGGAAAAGGAGCTATACACATCTAACACCCCCCCTCTCAAACTCATGGTGGATCAACAACACTGAGTTTGGAGAGAAAGAACCCATGCTGCGCTCGAGTCTGTGCCTTCGTGAAGAAATCCGCCAACTGTAACTCAGAGGGCACATAGGATGTGTTTGGTAGCCTGGGTGGCATATCTCAGCACATACAAGCTGAGTCTAGCTATGCCAACCTCATACAAGTGTGCTTTATTTGCAGTGTTTGGTAAACTGTATGAGCTGAGCTGAGCTCAGTTCAGATCTTGTTTGGTAGACTGTATGACTAAAGCCATGCCATATAAAAATAAAAAGCAATCAGGTCCCTAACTACAAAACAAAAAAAGCAATCAGGTCCCCGGAGCATTGGGCTCTGCTCCGGCACCGCGCGCGGCGAGAGGAGCCGCCGGCGAGCACCCACAGCTGCCGCCACGGGCCGTCGGCGAGCGCCGCCGTGAGGCCGAGCTCCTCCTGCTCCTCACGCGGGTGAGGGCGAGCCCTTCCGCGCGCCCTGCCGCTGGTCCTCCCGCGACGGCGCGGCTGAGGCAGGGAGACGGCGGAGGACCCGCCGGTCATGCTGGTGCCTACCATTCGTGCTGGAGACGGCGGAGGAGCCGCCGGTCATGCTGGTGTGTGCGGGCGGATGATGCGGTCGTGCTGGAACCTGACGGGGAGGAGCTGTGTACGGCGGGTCGTGCTGGAACCTGCCGGTGCAGGTCGCGGATGAGCAAGGAGAAGGGCTCTCGCCGGCTCCCAAACTTGCCGGTGCAGGTCGGGGACAGGGAAGGAGAAAGGGGACGGCGGAGGAGCTGCTGGTCGCCTGGTCGCGAGACGTGCGTATGGGCGAGAGAAAGTTGCATGCGGGGGGGGGAATGAGCCTGCGG